>JAFEMH010006840.1:0-110852 GCA_022495995.1 Adenophora triphylla var. japonica | reverse complement strand
CACAAGGGGTGACTCATTGAAGTCAAATTTTCACAAGGGGTGACTCCCGCGAAGTCAAATTTTCACGGGGTGACTCCCCTTGAAGTCAAATTTTCACAAGGGTGACTCCGCGTAAGTCAAATTTTCACGAGGGTGACTCCCTTGAAGTCAAATTTTTCACAAGGGGTGACTCCGCGAAGTCAAATTTTCACAATTTTCGGGGTGACTCCGAGAAGTCAAATTTTCACAAGGGGTGACTCATGAAGTCAAATTTTCACAAGGGGTGACTCCGCGAAGTCAAATTTTCACAAGGGGTGACTCCCGAAGTCAAATTTTAACAAGGGGTGACTCCTTGAAGTCAAATTTTCACAAGGGGTGACTCCGCGAAGTCAAATTTTTCACAAGGGTGACTCATTGAAGTCAAATTTTCACAATTTTCGGGGTGACTCCCGCGAAGTCAAATTTTTCACAAGGGGTGACTCCCGCGGAAGTCAAATTTTTCACAAGGGGTGACTCATGAAGTCAAATTTTCACAAGGGGTGACTCCTTGCAGAAGTCAAATTTTCACAAGGGGTGACTCCAGCGAAGTCAAATTTTCACAAGGGGTGACTCCGCGAAGTCAAACTCTCACAAAACTTTTGGGTGATTCCCGCACAGTTACATTCCAGTGACTTTCGCGCAGTCACGTCTTCACATTTCAGTGACTTTCATATAGTTACATATTTCCAGGTGATTTCCACACAATCATATCTTCGGTTTGAGACGCCGCACGTCCGCCATTCTCGGGTACTAAACGCCCACTCTTTCTGAACTACGAATTTGCTTGATTCCTCTTGGGATACGTAGGTAGCCCGACGTGGGTCCAGCCACTCGACCTACCTGGTCATCTTCCATTTATGACTCAGCTCGAGTCCAAACCTCACATCCGCAAAATCATTGTCTTACCTCCTGAAATCCCTTTTTTCAGGATGGATCCTATTTATTATCGTCGACCCCACTTGTCTTACAAGAAGCGTCGCCGAGGGGCTACTGTTAGTACCCGGTCCGAAAAAAGGGACTGAAGTGCAATTCGGGAAAATGCAGGACTAAGCGGCATTTGGGAGCTTTTGGATCAAATGGAAATATTGGAAAATTCAGGGACTAAAATGGAAATATGGAAATTTTGGACGAATTTGATATATAAAAATTTCTGGGATTAAATGAAAAATAAAATCCCAAAGAGCGAAGTGCAAAAGAAGTCATTAAAGTGGTCAAAGTGCGACTGCAAAATAGCGGAACGAAACGAGTATTGATTATTACTAAAATAGGCTAAGCATTTCTAGGCCGGCTGGAGCAACAAGGGAGTTGGCCGGCCACTTCATGGTATGGCCTAGGACATTTGGGGCCAAGGTGAAGGCCAGTTGCCGGCTGATTGGGCCAAAGCATTATTGGGCCAAATTTGGCCGATCAACCCTAAGCCCAAACTTGACCGATCGACCATTTATCAGCCGCCGCCAGAACCTAATTTCTAGCGCCGATCGGACCTTATTTTTAGGGCCGATCGACCCTTTATTTTGTGCCGATCGACCCTTTAATTTAAGGCCGATCGACCGTTCAGCTGGCCCAGCCCAAGTACCGAAGCACTATAAATAAGTGTGCCCGGCTCCTCAATTTCAACACACAATTCACTCGGGAGAAACGAGACTACTCTTGTTTTACCCACAGTTCTTCCTACTCTCTTCGAATCGCCCTAGATTCGACCCCAAAGTCTTGCTACAATTGGTAAGACTCTTTTTAATATTTTTTGTTCTTTATTATTATTGTCATGTTATATTTGCATGTTTATTATATTTTAATTGTTCCTTTATGCTAGATTTAGAATTTGTTTAATATATTTAAATATGCAATAGCCGAAAAGAGATGATCTAGGGTTTCGCCCGAGAAACCCAATAGATCTAGGAACTATTTCTTACCTTCCACCTTAGTTATAATTATCCCATGATCAACAATCCCCCAAGGATGAACGTTGATTAGTGCACCTTCCGAGGGCCTAACTCAAAGGTTCTAGGGTGTGATCATCAATTAATTCTTTCTCTCCCCTCCTCCTTATGCATGATCCCATTTCTTCTATCTATTCCTGTAAACACCGCACACAACCAACACCCCACATGCTAGAAAGACCGATTCGTCGGTGTGAAGCGATAGGAGTGATAACGTTTCTTCTTGTTGTAACTTGACCCCAGAACCCAATTAAGCTGTTTAGCCTTTTTTCAAAGCTTTGGGCTATATCAAAGTGGCGTGGCGACTCTCAAAAGTTAAACTAATATTTTAATATGGTTTAAAGCGAGTGTCACTAAATGAATATCCCATTTCGATCCGACTTTATATAATTAATTATTTGAAACTTCCGAATGCGCGTTGCATCGGGACGGGGTATTCACAAGGACACCCAGAGGCGAGAACCTTAGCAGATAAAATATTGTTTCATGGATATTATTGGCCAACGCTAAGGCGAGATGCAGAAGATTATGTGAGAAAATGTAACAAGTGTCAGGGGCATGCAAATATCCCCAGATTACCAGCGACAGATCAAACCCCAATAGTGGCGACATGGCCTTTCGACATGTGGGGAATTAACTTGATTGGACCTTTTCCAAGGCCAGAGGTGGATGTCAGAATGAGGTGGTTGCAGTTGATTACTTTACGAAGTGGACAGAGGCTAAGGCATTGGCGACAATTACGGAAGACAATGTGATCAAATTTGTCCAGGAAAATATATGGTGTAGGTATGGGCTTCCAAGGGCAATCATCTCGGATCATGGGACTCAGTTTGGGAAAATTTTTTAGGCAGAATGTGCGAGATTGAGTGTTAAACACTGGAAGTCAGCAGTTTACAAGCTACAGTGCAATGGGCATGCAGAGGCGGCAAACAAACAGATAATTGCCGCATTAAGCAAGAATCTAGATGAAAGGGGTGGAGCATGACTAGATGAATTGTTGACTGCTTTGTGGTATGTAAGAACAACTGTGAAGGGTTCAAATGGAGAAACATCATTTGCACTCACTTATGGGTCAGAAGCTATGGCGCCGGCAGAAATGGCCTTACCTACTTACAGGGTGTAGCGATGCGCGGATTTTTCCCTTTTTTTTAACATCTTTTGAGTCGCCACCTATATTATTCGTTTGGAAACATAGAAAAACCATTTTGAAAGAGATTTTGGGTTCGGGGCTTAGGTTATGGAATGGGAAGGTCAAGGAGCACCCATTCCACCCAATCCGGAGATCGGTCTTGCTAAAGAAAAGAGAGGTTTTCAAAAGAAGGAGAAGGTTTCAAAAAAATAAATAAAATAAAGATCCATTTAACGGGGTTAAACGGAATATAGGATCGATTGCTTCGAAACCATCCCCATGATTTGGGGAGGCTCTAGGCCGATCCTAGATTCGATGTATTTATACCACTCTAACAATCAATTAGAAAGGAAAGAAAGGTTACCTTGCGTGAGGTGATTCGGGCAGAGTTTCGACTCAAGTTTAGAGTCGAACCTTGACACGGACAGAGCTTCGCCTCAGTCCTTGATTCGGGCTTCGATGTTTGTTTATCAACAAGGTTGACAAATAAACTTTAGGTGATTTTTTGGGGGTGATTTACAGGAATCTTTCAAGGAGAGAAACCAGTAAATGTGGGGGTTTTTACTTGGAATTTTCAGGGATTGTGGACCTCTAAAATACTGAAAGTCTTCAGGTATTTATAGGTGTTGGAGAGGTGTTGAAGATGAGATCAAACACCTTAGGAAGGTTCCAGAATGCGAAATTCATTGGCTGGCCAGATGGATGAAGTTTTATCCCGAAAGAGGTTGAAATCGACGAGAAAACTGCTATCTGCATTCTGCAGAACTCCTTTATCTCGCGCGAGACACGCTATTCCGCGCGAGATAATGCAGTCTGTGGACAATTCTGCCCTTCCCTCGTTATCTCGTATGCAGTTTAGTCCCAAACTAACGGTGGTTAGCCAAAACTTAACGAAACATGACGAAATGGTGGATTTCTACTTCTTGACTCAAAGCGAGACTTAGAGCGGTATAAATGTGATCCGATGGGTTCAGAATGGGGTGTCTACAGAGCCCCTCATTGACAAGTCTTATGAAAGAAGTCATGTCGACGATAGAAAAGACATCATTCTGAACATCGGGATGGTCGGGCCGCACGGCCTCCTACGTATCTCTATCGAAGAATTAGACCATAACGTAGTTCGACTCCAAAACACGAAAAGGCTGCTTTAGGTATTTTGAAAATCATTTTGAAAATCGAGGAGATTTTGTTTTTTGAAAAGGTAAATTCATACTGAGGAATCAAATCAAGACCCAATTCTGAATATACCTGTCTGTCTGAAGATTCGCCTGTCTGGGCTCCGAACCTGCGGGTAAATATGTTAGAAAATAAAGGCTTACTTGTCTGGTCCTTTGAGTCCTGTCGGGTTTTTGTGACGATTCGCCTGTCTGGGCTCCGAATCGAGCTTTTTCTTGTTGAGGATGACGATCCACCTGTTTGGGCATTGAATCGGGCTTTTGTGATGACGGTTCACCTGTTCGAGCGTTGAACTGGGCTTTTGATTTGATGATCCACCTGTCTGGGCGTTGGATCGGGCTTTTCATTTGACGATCCACCTTTCTGGGCATTGGATCGGGCTTTTCATTTGACGATCCACCTGTCTCGGCGTTGGATCGAGCTTTTCATTTGACGATCCACCTGTCTGGGCTCTGAATCTTGTGGAATGAGTTGATCTCTGGATCAATCATTTTCGGGCGACTGGTGCCGTATCGGGTGATCGTGCGGGTGTCACATTCGGATCGTTCTGTGACTTGCGGTTCTGATTTTTCCACGTTTCCTTGCTAGTGTATCACTTCCAAGGGTAAATGTGTCAAAATTTTGAATTTTGACGTTGTGTAGACGCTTATTGTCGAGGACAATTTCGTACAATTCCAGAAGGTATATCTCGCGTGAGATATCTTGTCTTGTGCGACACATCCACTGTCGGGGCAATATAACAGCAGCTGCTGTTTAATTTGAAAACACTCATTTTTTAAATTCTCTTTCTCAGCTCAAGCCAAGGCAATTTTCCTCTGCAATTTTTTGTGTGTTGCTTGTTGATTCCTTCCTACAATCAACCCTCAATCCTTCCTTCTTCCAAAATCGATGGTGCAAGAGAGGAAAAATCCAATTTTGGGGAGTCATTTGCTTGGCAAGGATTACCCTCGTGACGACCTCACTTTCGATAGGGACGTGCACATTTCTACCGCCGTTTGTGAAGGTTTGGTAAGAGCTTCTCTCTCAACTCTCATTTCATGCATTACATTGCATTTGAATCCCATTTTTTTGAATTCCAATTTCATAAATGGCAGTTTTTTCTTGATTTTTGTCTAGAACTTGGTTCTATCTTGCATGCTTTGATTTTGTTGAATTTGTTGGATGTTTGGCGTTGCATTGTGTGCGTATGAGTCCCCTACATATCATGGATTGTAGGAGGGGTTGATTCGGGTAGTCAAATGCATCTTTGGGCATGCTTTTCTTGTGCGCACGCGCAAGTGTTCGATGAAATGCCTCAATGAGAATTTTCTTCTTTGAAATTTCTGCCATGGAATGATCTCTAACATTGCTCTTTTGCTTTTCCTTTGTTTTGCAGTCGTACAGGCCAAGGAAAAATTGTCGCGGGAGCCCGAAGCTTTCCAAAGCTTTGTGGGATAAAATTAAGGATCTCAATGGGGTTCGAACTAGGATGGCTCAAACGGGGCTTTTGACCTTTGTCGATCACCTTCAGGGAATGAGGCGGACTCCCCAAGTTCTTCAGGCAATCCGAGAGAGGTGGTGGGATACTACCTACACCGTGCATCTGCGCTTCGGGGAAGCCACTATGACTCCGACGGATTTTCTCGCTATTACGAGGCTAGAGTTCACCGGTGAGCCCTTCCCGAAGACCACGGGTTATAAGCCTGCGAGTCCGGCTGTATGGAGGCAGCTGATTGGTTTTGCCCCTAACAAGGTTAAGGGGTTTGCTGCTGAGTTGTCACCTCTCCGGGCTCAGCTTGAGGCTTATGCGCTTAAGCCGAATGCGGACACTGATCGGTTGGTGCGGGGTGCCCTCTGGTACATTCTGTCGGAGACCATTTTTGCGAACCATTCTTCTACGGCCCGTCTCTCCCTTTTAGGTTTGTTGGTTGAGTTGGATGATGTGAGGACTTATGATTGGGGCTCAGCGGGGCTGGCCTTCTGTTATCACGCCATGGACGAGGCGTGTAGGCATACCAAGGATACTCTGTCGGGGTATTCTTATGCTTGGGAGGTATGTTCTTGATTCTGTCTCTGTCTTTTATCTGTACTCTTTGTCTGTATTTCGTACTGAATCTGTTCTGTTTTCTTGTACAGATATGGGGCTATGTTGTCTTCGGGTTGTACAAGTTTGAGTTGGAGAGCCGGGACCCTCTGTTTCCGGACATCAGGAGGTGGAGCCACCCCAATCGGAGTGTTGATGAGGAGGAGGATCAGGAGTGGACCCTGACGGTTGCAGAGGCGCGGGCCATGTTGGACGCCTTTGAGTATGAGCGACTGGGCCTTTATTCGTGGAACTTGGTGGAACGGGAGGTTCACCGTGCTTGGGATGCCACTGCGATGCAGAGGATGTTGGTATCTCTGGAGGGGGATACCATGTATTTGGGCGAGCGAGTCTTCCCTCAGCATGGCCGGGGTTCACTGCCATATAGGGTGCCAGCGGATCCGCCGAGGGCGATGTACCCTACCCACTTCATTCCAGATGATGATTATGCCGATCTTGTGGAGGGTTGTGTGGCGATGGCTCGTGTTGTTCGAGGAGCTTCCTATGCAGAGTTCTTGCCTCGCCTGATGGGTCCCCTTCCGGCAGGTGCTAGGCGATCGCTTGCTCGGGGTTCCACCTCTGCCTCCGCTTCAGGTTTGTCAGCCCCTAGTACTTCTTCCCAGTATGCAGGTCCTCTGCCTTTCACGCCGGATTACGGTCCTCCGAGCTATACATATATGATGGGGAGCATGCCGATGATGGGCCACATCCCGATCCCTGACCATATTCCCGAGGGTTACCGCCTTCCATCTGATGTATCCTCGGTACGTTTCTGTTCATACTATTTCTCGTATTCGTCCATATATGTGTATATGTCCGACTTCATCTGATCCTTTTGTTTTTGTTGCCAGATCACCATGTCCGCGGCTGATTACAACCGTGGGGCGAGCAGGATGGCGGGATTGATGTCCCTGGTGTCGGACCTGTCCGAGCGGCTGTTTCAGAAGGCGTCTTTGGCAGCTTCGATGGTGGCCTCTGCGGTAACCCCGACTTGTGGAGCCAAGCGGTCGAGGAGGGACGGAAGCCCCAATGGTGGTGAAGGCGGAGGTGCCAGCGGCTCGGGAGACTTGATGGCGTGATCCCCCTTTTTCTCCCCATTTACTTCTCGAGATCTTATAAAAATTGGCCGCGTGGGCCCAGACAATTTTTTCTTTCTATTTGGTACCTGTTAGCACATAGGTGGCACAAAAACAAAGTTTTCTTAATTCCTAGTTCTAGGTCTAATTAGTTAGTTTTTTAACTTTCTCGACTTCCGCAGTTTTAAATGAAATGACCATTCGGGTCACAATTTTGAGCTTAGTTTTGGTGTTGCATTGCATGTTAGGAACTGTACGTGCAGGTTTTTCGAGACTTGCTTCGTCAAGTTGGGGCTAGATTATTTGTTGGTGCAGGACTGCTGCTGAATTTGCCGAAGGGATGTGTCGCGCGGGACAAGGCATCTCGCGCGATACACGCTACCCAGGTAGAATCCTTTTCCTTCTTCAAACAGGATTTTGTCAGTTTTCCCTATAAAAACACCCTGTAATCCTGCCAGATAGCTCATCCCAGACCTTCAAACTCTAGAGATATTTTGTTAGGGTTGAATTCTTGTCTTCTTTTACAACCCTGTGATCCATGGCTTCCAAGGAGATTGTCCCAACTTCCATGATTGTTGATGATCTTTCTTTGTCGTCTGACGTAGTTGAAGCATTCAAGCAAGCATCAAGAGATTTCGTGAGGTCGTTTCACAACCGATCTCGCAATAAGTTTATAGCAGAATTTGGATTCAGAATCCTTTTCACCTTGAAGAACCTCCAACCGGATTAGAATCTTTTGCAGGGTGCTGCTCGATTTTGGGATCCTTCCGTTCATCTCTTTAATTTTTCTCTTAATGAGATGGTGCTTACTGTTGAGGAATTTGCCATTATCCTGGATATGCCTTTGACGGGTGAGATTGTTGTTCCTAAATACAATAGGAATCATTCAGAAGCTTTGAATGAATTGTTAGGGATCCCCCTTGATACTTGCTATGAGCTGGTTCACCGCAGGTGGGTAGATTGTTCTTCTTTTCCTGAGCGCTTCAGCGGAGATTCAGATGATGATGCCTTCCATGCTTACAAACGGAACTTCCTGGCCCTTTCTCTTTTTGGAGATGTTTTGTTCGTATGCAGGGATGGCTTGGTTGACTCCTAATTGGTGGAAATCGTTCTGCAGGCTAGGAAACGTTCTAGGAACATCATTCCGCTAATTTTGGGTGAAACCCTGCATGGTCTCGATGAGTTGCATAAGACCGGTGCCATGACTCAAGGGAGTCCTATTTTGTTGACTATCTGGCTTAGGGAGCATCTCAAGTTGGTAGGTCCCCCGTTGGAATATTCCCCATTCACATACCATACGCAAAAGTTACTGATCAAGGATCTCTCGGTGGATGAGTGGGCCGAGCTGATTGCGAAGACTGTGACAGCCGATATCATTTAGTGTCCACCTTATTGGAGATTGAACAAGTATGTTGCCAATACCAAGGGTTTTGACAGGGTTGTTCTCCCGAGTTTGCGGGATTCCTCCTTTTATTTTCCCAAGCGGGTGCTCCGTCAGTTTGGTCAGCAGCAGGACACTTATCTTTTCGAAGGGGCCTCTCGTGATGTGTCTTATATCGATTTAGAGTTTGAGAAAGTGTTAGCTCAAGCATGGGGTGAAGGAACTAGTCGAGACAACTGGTCGAACCTTCGGACTTTTGATGCAAGCGTCTTCTTGTCTGACAAGTATTTGGATTGGTTTCTTCATACCGGTCACCTTATTGTGGAGAAGATTGATGATCTGCAGCTTTCACAGTTAGGGGATTCCTTCGTGGCTAGCAGTATTTTGCGAAGGAGCGAGGCTCAGTCTGATCCTGCTAATGTACGAACTGAACCAACCCAGGATTTTTTTGATGGGGATTGGTATGAGAGGCGAGGCAAAGGGATGCCCGGAAAGACGTAAGCTTTAGATAGGCCCAATGTCTTCAAGAGGCTTTCGGAGTCCGTTTTTACTCGTCTCGGGGGATGTTCTGCTTCGAAGGGCCCAAAACGCAAGAGAGATTGCGATGACGGCGGTGATCATGTCCACCGGCCTACCAAGTCAATGAAAGGCTAGATCTTAAGGAGTACCAAGAGATTGCTTTGATAGATCAATAGTCTTATTTTATTAGTATTTTTTTCAAGATTGTTAGCTTAGAAAGTTAGTCATTGTGGTTAGGATTTCCCTTTTGCCATTAATAAAATGCATTTGATTAATAAAAGGACAAATTGGATTTATTTATTTGATTAGACCGAACCCGAAGGCTGCCTACGTTCCTCTTTTACAGCAATTAAATAAGAGGCTCAGGTCTAACGTAGTTCATTTTTGAGAGAAAAAAGGACAAAACATGGTTTCAGGCCGAGGGATAATCTCGCGCGAGACAAGGTCTCTTTTTTTTTTTATGCACACCCTTTCTTTTGCCTAGACTGCCCCTTCGGGTTTTCAATCTAGCGGGCTTCTTTTCTTGTGCAAGCTCTAATTTTTGCATAGGTCGTCCCCTCCGGGATTTTCAACCTAACGAGCATTTTTCTTTTAAGAGGCCAGGTCATGCGAAGTATTTCTTGAGTTTGTCCATGTTGACTGGCTTCGATAGCTGATCTCCGTCTAGGTCCACTAGCTGAAGGGCTCCCCCAGAGAATATCTTCTTCACGATGTAGGGTCCTATCCATCTTGGTCCCCACTTGCCTAGCGGGTTGAAAGGTCCAGGACGATGCTCACGGAGAACCAGGTCGCCTACTCTGATGTTCCTTGTCTTGACCTTTTTGTTGAAAGCTCTTGCCATTCTTCTTTGGTAGGCTTGAGTGTGCTCAGCTGCTTTCAGCCTCTTTTCATCTAGCAAAGCTAACTCTTCGTATCTGCTTTCTAGCCAGTCGACTTCGTTCACTTGGTTTTCTAGGAGAACCCTTAGTGATGGTATTTCCAATTCTATTGGCAAGACAGCCTCCATCCCGAATGTGAGGGCGTAGGGAGTCTCTCCTGTAGCTGTTCAGACTGAGGTGCAGTATCCCCATAGTACGAAGGGTAACTTATCGGGCCAGTCTTTCCCAGTGATTGCCATTTTTCTGATGATGGTTTCGATTGTCTTGTTTGCGGCTTCAACTGCTCCGTTCGTCTGAGGTCTGTAAGGAGATGACTTGTGCCTTGTGATTTTGTACTTGGTTAAGAGGCGATCGGTTCCTTTCTCGAAGTGCGAGCCATTATCGGATATCATCTCTTGCGGGACCCCGTATCGGCAGATGATGTTGTGCTTGATGAATTCTGCAACCTTTCTGGCATTCAAAACTTTGTAGGAGGCGACCTCGACCCATCTAGTGAAATAGTCGATGGCTACTAGGACGAAGCAGTATCCATTGGTTCCTATGGAGGTGACCTTTCCGATCACGTCTATCCCCCATGTCGAGAACGGCCAAGGAGAAGTCATAGGGTACAGTAAGGAAGGTGGCGCGTGCTGAAGATTGGCGTGTATCTGACACTTATGGCATTTCTTGACCATTCTGGTGCAGTCGGCTTCCATGGTTAGCCAAAAGTACCCTTGTCTGATGATCTTTTTGGCGAGCATATTTTCGCTCATGTGGGTTCCACATATGCCTTGATGAACATGGTCCATTATTTCTCGGGCCTCTTCTTCGGTGGCGCAAAGGAGGTTTCCTTGGGAATGTTTCTTGAATAGTCGGCCAGCAATGATGACGTAATTAGCTGCCAGCCTTTTAAGGGCCATCTGAGTCTTCTGGTCTGTCTCAGGCAGAATGGTTCCATCCGGGATGAAATGCCAAATATCATGGTGCCACGGTTTCTTTTCGAAATCCTCAATGGTGGCACATTCGGATAACCATTTGTCTTTGCAGTCATGGAGATCTATAACGGCGCAGTAGGCAGGAGTTGAAAGTCATGTTATTTTGAAGGGTTTGACTGCCTTTCCTTTAGGGATTTCGACCAAGGAAGCGAGTGTGGCCAATGCGTCAGCAAACCGGTTTTTGTCTCTAGGAAGATAGTGGAATGAGATATCCTGAAATTGTTGCGCCAACTCTTGGAGGTGGGCACTGTATCTTTGAAGGGTTGGATCTTGGATCCTCCACTTCTTCAGCGTCTGATTGATGATTAACTGGGAGTCCCCAAATACCTCAAGTTCGGTCACGTTGCGCTCTAGGGCTGCCTCAAGCCCCGCTATACAAGCCTCATATTCTGCGGTGTTGTTGGTGGCGTCAAAATCAAGACGTATTGCTAGTGGAGTATAGATGTCGTCGGGATCTACTAACAACATTATGATGCCGAACCCCCTCTTGTTGGCTACGCCATCGAAAAATAATTGCCACTTATTTTCGTCTTCTATAGTCATGATGTCTTCATCAGGGAATCGCGGGTCTTCCCCCTTCACTTCGTCGCAAGGAAATTCGGCCAACTGATCTGCGAATATACTCCCCCTGACGGATTTCTGAGTGACGTAAGTGATATCATATCTCGCGAGCATGAAATACCATTTAGCCAGTCTCGAAGACAAATTTGATTTGTCTAGGATGTATTTCAAGGGATCCATTCTTGCCATGAGATGAACCGAGAAGGCTTCCATATAGTGCTTTAGTCTTTGTGATACCCAAACAAGAGCAGCGCAAGATTTATCGAGTGGAGAGTAGTTGATTTCGCTGCCTTGGAATCTGCGGCTGACAAAGTAGATGGCATTCTCAGTGTGTGAAGCAGGCTGTTCTTGAGCGAGCATAGCCCCTAGCGCGTTGTCGATAGCAAGTGAGGTATAGCTTTAAGGGCTTTTCCTTGTGCGGTGGAACCAGGATGGGTGGGGAAGTTAAGTAATGCTTAACTTCCTCGAATGCTTCTTGACATTCCTCGGTCCACTCTTGAGGTGCATTTTTCTTAAGTAGCTTGAAGATAAGATCGCACATTGTAGTCAGTTGATTGATGAATCGACTGATATATTGGAGTCTACCCATGAATCCCTTTACTTCTTTCTGCGTTCTGGGTGGAGGCATGTCTATGATAGCTTTTATCTTGGCGGGGTCTGCTTCTATGCCACGCTCGGTGACCATGTACCCTAAGACTTTCCCTTTGACTACTCCGAATGAGCATTTTACGGGGTTGAGCCTCATCTTGTGTTGTCTCAGTCGATTGAAGAATTTTCTGAGATCTCTAAAGTGCTGACCATCTGTCCCTTTTGAGTGGACGATCATGTCGTCCACGTATACCTCTATTTCCTTGTGGATCATGTCATGGAATAGTGTCGTGACTGCCCTTTGGTAAGTAGCCCCAGCGTTCTTGAGACCAAACGGCATGACCGTATAACAGGACGTCCCCCAAGGTGTGGTGAAGGCTGTTTTGTGTTGGTCTTCCTCTGCCATGAGGATTTGGTTGTACCCTGTGAAGCCATCGACGAATGAGCGGATTTCGTATGCTGCTGTGGCGTCGACCAACATGTCTATGTTTGGTAGTGGGAAGTCATCTTTAGCCTTGTTCAAGTCTCTGAAATCGACACATACTCGTATTTTCCCATTCGACTTGGCTACTTGTACCGTGTTTGCTAGCCATTCCGGATACTCGATCACTTTGATAAATCCCACGTTCAAGAGTTTCATGATCTCTTCTTTCACTTGCATTGACCATTCCGACTTGATTCTGCGCAGTTTCTGTTTGACTGGTTTGGCGTTGGGTAGCAACGGTATCTTGTGTTCTACAATCGACTGATTTAACCCAGGCATATCTTTGTAGGACCAAGCAAGACGTCGACATATTCTCTGAGGAGCTGCGTCAAGGTTTCTCTGTCTTCCCCCTTGAAGAAGCTTCCGATCTTTGTTTCTCTGGGGTCTTCTGTCGTCCCTAGATTAACCGTTTGCATTTCCTCGTTGTCAACAGGGCCATTCTTTCCACAACGACCTACTTGCTTTGCTAATTCTTTTAGAATTTATTCGTTTTCTTGATCTATCTCATCGTATGATTCATTATTAACTTGTTCGTTATATTGATTATTATTAGTTAATTTATCATTCACGATGTTAGCAATCTCAGGGTACTCGAAAAGATCAAAGTTTTCATTAAGGAAGTAAGGGAATACATGTTCGGCCACCGCCTCGATTTCCACTTGAGTGAGTTCATCAGAGGTGGAGCCTGATTCTAATGTGAAAGTTACAGGGCCTATCTTCCTGCGGGGATGGGGAGTACAACCAAGCTCTTTGATCATGAAGTCTTCATCAACGACTGGTCCTCCGGTGACGTGCCAGTTTAGAATTGGCTCATCACATTTCTATATTAGCTTTGTGTAATCAATAGTTGGAGGGTCCCCCTTGGAGATTGCATGGATCTGGCTGTCCTCTAACCGGTATAGGTCTTCAAACTGTCACAGCATGTCTTCTCCCAACACAAAGTCCCATTTGCTGGTCATTTCTGCCTTCGTGCCCCACAAATCTTTAGGGATTAGCGGGACGGGTTCGGTTTCATCTGGTGAAGCATCGCAGTCGGTGAAGATTTCAAAGCCCGGTTGGCGCTTTCCTTTATCGTCAGTCCATGGTTCTGAAAAGATAAAGTAGGGGATGCTTTCCCCTTCCCGGACGAAGTAGCCATTGAGTGTCTTTCGATATGGCTCGAGGTTGCAATCTTTGACCTTTGGTTCATTGTGGCCTTTGTACGAGGTTCCTTTCCACTTGACTTGAGTGAATTCCCACTCTTCTTCATCATCTCCATCGTGGATGGAAATGATATATCCTAGGCCATGCTTCGTGTGTGGTGGGGGAACCGGTGGTGGTTCCATTATCCCTTGCAAGTGTTTTCCAAGTCCCAAGCCAGGAAAGTATCCTTTTGCTTGCATCATTCTCCAAACAGGAAGGTTTCCAAAAAACCAAAGTGCTTTGGAGTAATCGTTTTCGTTGCAAGTTTCTATGACATTCACGGTGCTTTCTTTCTCTATCTCAAAGCCACTGAACAGGTAATCAGAAGTGCTATGTTGTACCTTGAGGATAGGGCTAGCAGTAACCATTTCTCCGTGTATGGTGACTATTGTATCATTGTGTCTGAACTTGATACATTGGTGTAGGGAGGAAGGTACACCCCCTATGTCATGTAGCCAAGGGCGGCCAAGCATTAAGTTGAAGGATGTTGGGATGTCGATAACTTGAAATTCGATGCTCATGGTGACTTGCCCCATTTCTATAGGTATCACGAATGATCCCAAAGCGGTTCTAGCAGTACAATCGTACCCTCTTACAGTATGCCCTGATGGCTTAAGGTCTTTGTGGGTGAGGCCTAATGATGATAAGGCTTTCTTCGGAAGGACATTGATTGCAGAACCATTGTCGACCAAAATGCGTGGCATTCGGTATCCATTCACCTTAGCAGTTATGTAGAGGGCCTCATGATGACTGTTCCCATAGGATGGGAGGTCCAAGTCAGTGAAAGTGATGACGTTGCCAAATTGTACTTGGCCGATCATTTGAGTAAGCTCTTCGGGTGTTGCTTCTGAGGAAATAGTCATTTGAGCCAAGGCCTTTTTCAACATTTCACGATGTTTGTGAGATGCTCCTATGAGATCCCAAACTGAGATGTTTGCTTGTGTCTTCTTTAGCTGAGTTAAAAGAGGATCGTCTGGTTCGCTTGATGATGAAGCTTTTGCTTGTTTAGGAGGATTTTCTTCCCTTGGATCTTTGTTGGTGATCACACGACCGGATCGTGTGAGGAGATTGACTGTTTTAGACCCTTTTTCCTTTTGTTCTAAGATTTCATCCCAAGACATCATATAACAGAAAGAAGATTTATTAAATTCAAAAGGGCTCTCGTCCACAGTTGTGGCTAGATGAGTAGGGTTCTTGAAGCTACTTTCTATTTCTATCAAATTAACTTTGTTGTTTGGTAAAGGATTAGCAACAACATTAGGTAGCCCTATCTCTTTATCGTCGAACAAAACTTGGATGACGTCTTTCAAGTGGAAACATAAGTTGGTGTCGTGGCCGATGAAGTTGTGGTACTTGCAGAAGAGATGATGAGCATGATTAGCAGGAAGATCTTTATTTGGAGGTCCACCTTCTCTTGGTTTGATTTTTCCATTCTTGACGAGCACCTCGAGGAGTTCTTCTTGAGTGATCCCTTCAAGCTTGTCGTAATGTCTATCCCTTTTCTTCTTTTGTGGTGGAGGTACCGCAGAGTACTTACCATTTCCGGAATGATTGAAGACAATAGCATTGACAGAAGTGTCCTTGGGGTTGGAAGAGGAAGAGGAACTTTTATTGTAACGGAACCCACTTTCTTTCTTGGCTTCCCTTTTCTGCTTGATGAGGTCATCTAACCGTATGCCCGACTTGTGGAGTTCGGTGAAGCTAGAAAAGTAGTTGCCTGCAAGTTTGTCTTGATATTCTTCCCTAAGACATTGTATGAGGATGTGGATTTGTTCGTCTAGGCTTGGCCTATCAACTATTTCAGTCAGTTTGGTCCTCCATCTTTTGACGAAATCTGTGAAGGATTCGTTCGGAAGCTGCTTGGTTTGTTCGATATCCCTTCTAGTGGTGCGGTAAGTGGAGTTGTCCTCATATTGCTTTTGGAAGGTACGACTGGCGAGTGGCCAATCGAGTCTTGTAGAGAGTGGAAGAGTCATGTACCAATCTCTAGCGGCACCATCGAGAGTCTGTGGAAAGCATTGAGCTAACAGGTTGTCATCAACACCCATAGGTAGCATGGCCCAAGAGTAGGTCTCCAAATGTGATTTGGGACAAGTGGTGCCATTGAACTTTGCAATGTCGGGTGTTTTGTACTTTCTAGGAAGCTTGGATATGGATTGACGAAGGGTGTCATAATCAATAGATAGCGAGGCTCCCTTACTCACATCGAGGGATGCAAGCTTCTTTTCTAACATGGCCATGGTGAGGGGTTCGTTCTTGCTTTCCCCTTTGCTTTCTTTCTTGGATGTGTAGCTCTCTTTGTCAGAGGAGGAAGATGACGAGCTAGACTCGTGCTTCTTTTTCTTGCTTTTGCTTTGGCGGCGACCCTTGGCCTTTTTGGTGTATGATTCCTCTTCTTCGGAGGAAGAATCAATTTTCTTTTTCTTTTCTTTGTTGGCTAGTGCTGCCCTAAGCTCTTGGATTTCTTCTACGAGAGTGTGGATTTGGGTAGCTTGCACTTCTAGGCTATCATTGGCTTCTTCCAGAAGTTTGTGGTTGTTTTCGGACAAAGTTTCATCACCCAGAATTTCGTCGATGCCGGACATTGTGTTGGGAGTCTTGAGATTGAGTAGCTTCGGAAAACTGACAGAAGAGATGCAGAGATGGCGTCAGGATCAAATCTAGCCCCAACGAGTAGAAAGCAGGCTTAAATGGTTTAGGGTCAAACACAGCAAACAAGGGCATTATCTCGCGCGAGACATGTAGTCACGTACGAGACAATCACACGGAAAGTCGATTTTTATTAGACCTAATTTTTTTGGTCAGAACGGAGAATCCGTTTTGAGGGGTTTCTAAGGCCTTTATCAGAACCTAACGACTAAGTAATCAGTCCGATTTTTGTAAAACAAAGCCATGTAAGATTGTTTTTGAAGGATGTATATTTTTTTTTCTTTTAAAGGGACTTCCGAAAGGGTCATTCCGAAGGGACTTTTTCCGAAGGGATTATTCCGAGTCCTTCTTTATTGTCAATTTTACATGGATTTATTTTGGTCAAAAATGAGAAAAGATCGCCGAGTCAAACCGACCGGTTACAGAGTGATCCTAAAAGACATTCTACATGAAATGTGGCGATGCAGGGCTGGAAGGCTAGGCTCTCCGCGATATGACAATCTAGGTGGATTGAAAGTGGGATGATCCAACTTCGGAGAGATCGGCGACTAGGTGGTTACCGTCATCCGTCCTTGGTGTGGGTCCCGGGTTTATAGAGGGTATGTAGTGCAATGACAGATATAGCATGAGTGCGCGTGTGTGATAGTCAATCTAGGTGATAGATAAAATAGAGATTTTTTTTGAAAACAAAAGAAAACAAATAGTGGCCACACCAAATGGTTGCCTACGTTTCTCCCAACTTAGGAAGACTCAGGCCATCGTAGTTCCAAATAATGAGAGAGAGAGAGAGAGAGAGATGAATAAATTAATTACAACTCCCGAATCCCCAATGGACCGGACTTTAATAAAATAAAACCCAATCACACGCAGTTTATAAATAACAATCAATTATTTAAACTAAAATACGGATTCGAGTTCGACATCTTAAGGGAGGCCTTAAGATGAGGGAACCCTGCAGATAATGAATTCTGGGATCCCCCTTGCGTGTTCGACTCTTGTCTTGGACTTTGAGATGAACAGGGAAAACCAGAAGACACCAGATTGCCGAAGCAATATCTCGCGCGGGATAAGATATCTCGTGCGAGATATGCCTGATCTGGAGCAAAAAAAAACGATTTTTTTTTAAAACCTCAATTTTATTTTTGACGCAAGTTTAAGCCTCTTAATTAATTGTCCCCAGCAGAGTCACCACTGTAGCGATGCGCGGATTTTTTCCTTTTTTTTAAACATCTTTTGAGTCGCCACCTATATTATTCGTTTGGAAACATAGAAAAACCATTTTGAAAGAGATTTTGGGTTCGGGGCTTAGGTTATGAAATGGAAAGGTCAAGGAGCACCCATTCCACCCAATCCGGAGATCGGTCTTGCTAAAGAAAAGAGAGGTTTTCAAAAGAAGGAGAAGGTTTCAAAAAAAAAGAAGAAAGATCCATTTAGCGGGTTTAAACGGAATATAGGATCGATTGCTTCGAAACCATCCCCATGATTTGGGGAGGCTCTAGGCCGATCCTAGATTCGATGTATTTATACCACTCTAACAATCAATTAGAAAGGAAAGAAAGGTTACCTTGCGTGAGGTGATTCGGGCAGAGTTTCGACTCAAGTTTAGAGTCGAACCTTGACACGGACAGAGCTTTGCCTCAGTCCTTGATTCGGGCTTCGATGTTTGTTTATCAACAAGGTTGACAAACAAACTTTAGGTGATTTTTAGGGGTGATTTACAGAAATCTTTCAAGGAGAGAAACCAGTAAATGTGGGGGTTTTTACTTGGGATTTTCAGGGATTGTGGACCTCTGAAATACTGAAAGTCTTCAGGTATTTATAGGTGTTGGAGAGGTGTTGAAGATGAGATCAAACACCTTGGGAAGGTTCCAGAATCCAAAATTCATTGGCTGGCCGGATGGATGAAGTTTTATCCCGAAAGAGGTTGAAATCGACGAGGAAACTGCTATCTGCATTATGTAGAACTCCTTTATCTCGCACGAGACACACTATTCCGCGCGAGATAATGTAGTCTGTGGACAATTCTGTCATTCCCTCGTTATATCGTATGCAGTTTAGTCCCAAACTAACGGTGGTTAGCCAAAACTTAACGAAACATGATGAAATGGTGGATTTCTACTTCTTGACTCAAAGCGAGACTTAGAGCGGTATAAATGTGATCCGATGGGTTCAAAATGGGGTGTCTACACAGGGGTACTTACTATGATGAAGTCAGAAATGAACAAAGGCATTGCAATGATCTTGATCTGTGTGATGAGAAGAGAATGACTACGAGAATGAGGAAGATCAATTACAAGCAGAAAATGAAGGTGCAGCATGATAAAAGGGTTATCGTTCAGTGTGGGAGATTGGGTCCTAAGGAGCATGGAGGCAATTGGACTAAAGCCTGGATTCTCTAAGCTTGACGAAAAGCGGGAAGGTCCTTTCCAAGTCGCAAAGGTTATTAGAGAAGGGACTTATCAGTTAAGGAGGAAAGATGGAGAAGAATTGAAGAATGCTTGGAGCGTGGATCACTTAAAGTGGTATTATCAGTAGATTGTCGCAAATTTTCTATGTTATAATTAGAAATACTTTTTTTCCACTTGTTCAAGAATAGTGAAAATTATATGAAACTTGGTATTCTAGAATGATATGGTTTGATGGAAGTGGGTAACAAGTATTAATGAAACTTCTTGACGTAATGTTTTTACAAGGCTTGTCAATTATAATTTTGTGTTAATTTTTTATTGCATGGAATGGCGGATGTATGAATAGCGCAGACAAGACATGGATACTACGCATAAATGATGAAGGGAGGTTGTTGCCCTAGTAGGAACCCCCTAAAGCTTGAAAGGATGAAAGGAGGTTGTCGCCCTAGTAGGCACCCCCTAAAGCTTGAAAGGATGAAGGGAGGTTACTGCCCTAGTAGGCACCCCCTAAAGCTTGAAATGATGAAGGGAGTTTGCTGCCCTATTAGGCACCCCTAAAGCATGAAATGATGAAGGGAGGTTGCCGGCACCCCCAAAAATATGATGAAGGACAAGGGAGGTTGTCCCCCTAGTAGGCACCCCCAAAATATGATGAAGGCCAAGGGAGGTTGCCACCCTAGTAGGCACCCCCAAAATATGATGAAGACCAAGGGAAGTTGTCGCCCTAGTAGGCACACCCAAGATATGATGACAAGCTAAGGGAGGTTGCCGCCCTAGTAGGCACCTCTAAGATAAGAAAGATAGACACAAAAGATAGACAAGGGAAAAAGGACGCTTCAAAAGTTCCTACAAAATTTGAAAGGCATACATGCAAAAAACATCACTATGAAGTAAGGCTGCCTAAAGGCAAGCCTCACTCTTTTGGAGGGAGTAGGGGTTATATGGTTATAAAAGTCGCAAAGAGGATCTTTGATGAATTGTCAAAGCAAAATAAGCATGCGACATACAAGAAAGCATTCATAACTGATTAAAGGAAGCAAAGACATCAGCATTGCATAGAGGAAATGGTCACAAGTACAAGTCAAAGTCAAGTCACAAACGGCGACAACCAAACTACAGAAAGTATTCAAGACATAAATAAATTGTTTAAGACATCCAAATCAATCTAAAATTGTTCAGAAGTAAAGCCTAAGGAGGAGTTGGTTGTTTCTCGTGTTGGGCAGCTAGAGCAGCTCGAGCGGCTTTCTTGGCATCAGCAAGCGCCTTGTTCTTCTCCTCAATCAAGTCAACCTATAAAGTCAGGGTGTCATTCTCAGCAACTGGTGGAGCTTCCCAAATAGGCTTTCCCAAGAGTTTATCTTCGGCGGCCAAGGCTCTGAGTTCATTTTCTTCATATGGAACCAAGCCATGGCGTAAACGACAAAAGTCGCTACAAATTGGCTCGGAGCCCCACTTAGCAATCAGATCAGGAGTTATGACAGGGATCTCGCTTGAGCATGCCGTCGCCGCCCGCATTGCATGGATGAGGGCTTTGTCGTATAATTCCATTGATTCCTGCTCAGCTTTAGATCGCGCATCAACAACATCCTTTTATAGCTGAGAAATTGAGTTGACATTCTGGAGGGAATCTTCCTTGAGTTTGGCAGTTTCAACTTCAAAACGCTTGGTTTCTCCTCCAACCCAAGCCTCAAGGATTCCATCTCGCCGCGCAATTCTCTCTAATTTTGTTCAAAAGCCTTAACGGCTTTGTCAACCTTTGCTTTGTCAGCCTGAAGAGTGGCCAGATCTTATTCCTGCATTATATATCTTTTCTTGTACTTTTCCTTCTCAGCAAGAGCCCGCTTGCGAGATTTGTCGCAGGATTCAAGCTCGGAAGTCAGTGTGTTGCACTTATTCCTTAGTCCGAAAAGAGTACTTGTAATATGTTAAAAAAGAACAAAGTTAGAGGATGTAATTGGCGAGAATAAAGTTAGTAACATGGCGAGAAACATTAAGACTTACACCACAAAGTTGTAGGCCAGCATAATTGAGAGAAAGATCAACATCCTGCTCTTCAATTTCGGCAACTTGTTGTTTTTCGCTTGAACGTTGAATGATCCCACCACCAATCATACTATAAGTGGGATCTCGAGAGTGGATATCAAAACCTGAAAGGGAAGGTGCACTAGCAATCTCTTTGTTAAGCTTGAAAAGTCCATCTTCATCAGAGGGCATTTTTAAACCCTCTTGAAGCCAACTAGCAACCTTAAAGTCGCTTGCTCCCTTAACATCAACATAAGTTCCTTCATCAATAGTCAAGCTTTGAGGATTTTCGGAAAGGCAAGATCTTTTCAGTGGGCGGGAATTGTAACGACCCCAACTTTTCATCAATAAACATAATTCAATTCATAAATAAAATTCCCAAATCAGGGTACCTTAACGGCTAGTACATCTAACCATAATTCAAATGCTGAAAATAACTGTCTTTCAATCTTAACGGCTAGTACATCTAACCATAATTCAAATGAGGAAAATAACCGTCTTTCCATCTTAACGGCTAGTACAACCCACTAGCTCGATAAGTACACAATGTTTGATAAAGCACCCTAAATCTCAATCAAGGCGCCATCCATATGACCGATCAACTCCTCCTACTGCTTACCTGGGAGGGAAAAATGAGAAAAGGGGTGAGTGAACAATGCTCAGTAAGTTCATACGGAATCTCTCCAGGTACTAAGGAAAGATGACCGAAAGAACGAACCCAATCGAATTATTCAACGATAAGATAGCTATATCAATTAAAGTACAGGTACGAGTACAATAATGAAAGATACTTTTCAAATAACAAGTTGTGGCACTATCACAAAATATATATATGAGGAAGACCGTATTCACACAAGTCCGTCAATTCCCAAAGTAACGCTACACCTTTTCAGGGTGACTTTGATACACCTTTTCAGGGTGACTTTGATACACCTTTTCAGGTTGATCCTTGAATAAGAAACTCCACGTCTTTTCAGGGCGCTCCCTTATTCCGACATATCATGATAGTCAACTACTTCATCGAGTAGTGTATAAGCATCTAAATCCTTTAATTTCAGGGATTAGACTAATTCTCATAAAGTCCTTTTCAATCGGATCATTCTTGCTAAGTCCTTTTTCAATCGGACAAAGCTAGCTGCATCGAGTTCAAATAGATATAGCAATTCTATATATATCATGTTCCTAGGTACAAGAACATATCACATTTAACGTTACTACTTTGCAGGCAGTGTAAGATGAAAGTCAAATCTTTACTATTAAGATTAGACCAAGTTCATTTAAAAGTCCGTCCCACTTAGACTCATTAAAATACATCTAGTTACTTTAGACATAGCAATAAATATTCAAGTGTTCATATGGTACCAGAACACAATAATCAAATTCAACTATTAGATACACCTTGAACAACATATATAAAGGGTAAGATATTCCAAAAGACGTTCAATCGAAGGAATAGTTTCAAAATAACTACCGGCCACTTGGTAGCTTATACTTTCATAAAAGACTCGATAGAATCCTAGTTCAAGGATTGGAATTCAAATACTAAGGAACGTAATCCCTTACCTTAAATGCTTGCGCTTCCTTGCAATGATTTCCGGCACGAATCTACAATCATGCAAATATCATTTCTTAGGGTAAAAGTAATTCCTATTTACTTTAATTACCCAAATTTAGTCATCTTGTTAACCTATAAGTTATTTCTCTTTATCTCTTCTTAAGGTTAACTAGTACCCTTTTTAGGTTTCCCAAAATACCCTTAGGGTTTCTAGGTTTATAACCAATGTTTAATCCTTCATAATCATCTTTCATATACCAAAATTACTATGCACAGCTTACTATTCATAATCACTATTCACATCTTACTATTTACACCCAATACACACACTAGCCCTAATTACACACACACTGCAACACACACGCAGCACACACACATACACAGTATACACAAACACACACACACTGCACACACACAGCACACACACACACACACATGCATAAACACACACACACATACACCAATCCTAATTTTCTTTCTTTCCTTCAATCTTAGCATGCAACCCTAATACATCTTTAAGGTTTAACATGCCCAACTACATCAATATCCATAAATGATTAGATTTAATATTAATACTCAATCAATAATAAAAATCGTACTTGATCAAACCCTAATCATAATCTAGGATTTAGGGTTCTAAGTGGTTATGATCTCTACATAAAATAACCATGAAGGAAGAGGATTTTACCTTGATTGACCTTGGACTTCTCTTCTTCCTTCTCTTCTTCTCAGCGCCTCTCTTTCTCTCCCAGCCGCTCTCTCTATTTTTTCTCTCGTTATTTCTTTTCTTGGTGACAAGTGAGGGTATTAGAGAAGGAAGGGTTTATATATTTATGTGTGTGGGTATTAACAAAACCTAACCCAAAAGAATTTATTAACCCAATTCTCTAATGGGTCTTTTTATTACTTACTTAAGCCCAAGCCTCGAGCCCAATACTCTAACCTGTCCACTAGATAATGTATCCCATTTATTAATTAAGGAGCAATTAATTAATTAAATTAAATAAATAAAAATTAATAGTAAAAAGAAAATTTCGGGTTATTACATTCTTACCCCCTTAAAAGAGTTTGGTCCTCCAAACTAAACGCATCTTAATTTGGGAATAATGCGGAATACATTTCACACATTTCACTTTCGAGCTCCCACGTAGCTTCTCTTTCCGTATGGTTGCTCCACTGCACTTTAGCATATGGGATTACCCTTTTTCTCAATGTCTGATCTTTCTGATCTACAATCTTCACAGGTTTTTCATCGTAGCTCAAATCGGCACGAACTCTAGGTTGCTTATACTCGATCGCATGACTCGGATCGAGGATGTACTTTCTTAACATCGATACATGAAACACATTGTGCACTCCTGCTAGCACAGGTGGTAAGGCTAACTTATAAGCCACATTTCTAATTCGTTCCAAGATCTCAAATGGTCTCACGTATCCTGGGCTTGACTTCCCACGAATCCCAAATCTCATAACTCCTTTTGTTGGCAAAATCTTCAAGAATACTCGATCTCCCAACTGAAACTCTAAATCACTTCGTCGGTGATCTGCATACGATTTCTGTCTACTCTGAGTGGTTAAAAGCCAATTACGTATCTATTGCACTTTGTCCGCTGTTACTTGGACAATTTTCGGTCCTGTCAATTTCATTTCACTAACCTCATCCCAACAAGTCGGCGATCTACATTTCCGTCCATATAATGCTTCATACGGAGCCATACCAATGCTAGCATGAAAACTGTTGTTGTAGGCGAACTCTACTAACGTCAGGTGTTCATCCCAAGTCCCTTGCCAATCCAATGACGTGGCTCTTAACATATCTTCCAAAGTCTGAATAGTCCTTTCCGACTGTCCATCTGTTGTGGGTGAAAAGTTGTACTCATCGTCAACTCTGTACTTAATGCCTGCTGTAGACTCTTCCAAAATTTTGACGTGAATCTTGCATCTTGAGCTGACACTATCGAAACTGGTATTCCATGTAATCTCACAATCTCATCAATGTACAATTTGGCTAGCTTTTCTAGCGATTCGTCACTTTGATAGCCAGAAAATGAGCCGATTTCGTGAGTCTGTTCACTATGACCCAAATCGCATTGTGCCCCTTCAGCGTCTTTGGTAGTCCAACGACTAAATCCATTGCTATGTGTTCCCATTTCCACTCTGGAATTTGGTAACGACTGTAGTAATCCAGCTGGTCTCTGGTGTTCACTCTTCACTTGTTGACACACCAAACACCTTGATACAAACTCTGCCACATCTCCCTTCATGTGATTCCACCAAAATGATTCTCTCAAATTCCTATACACCTTCATACTTCCAGGATGTACGAATTTTTTTATTTTATTTTTTTATAGTGAGCTTCCTTTAGAATCTCCCTTTTTATATACTCATTGTTTGGTACCCAAATCCTTGATTGGTACCTCACAATTCCATCTTCTCCCACAAGAAAGTCTATCCCTTTCCCTTTCGCGATATTCTCGTGTATTCTTGTCATTTCGTCATCAGTTCCTTGTGTTATCTTGATTTTGTCCAAAAGCGTTGGCTGAACACTCAACCGTGCTATATACCCTTAAACTCATACTTCCATACCTGAAACTTCAATGCGGTTCCACGCACTTACCCCCTTAGAAATCAACGTCGCTAAGGTTCCGTGATTATTTCTACTTGTTGGGTATGCTTATTATAAACCCTTCCTATTACTTGATTTGATTGACACCATCACCTATTTTATTTTATATGGACTATAGGACATTATGTATGAAGTTTTACAACTTCAATTTTAGTTAAGCCCATTTTATAGTATAAGTTACTTAGGCTTGAGTAGGTCATTCTAGATTAACATTTCTAAGTAATTTTGGCTCAAAATTGACACCATGCGGTCGACCGCATCATGGACCGCTCCATGAAGACTGCTGTACTACTTCGACCGCATTCAAAGGCTGACCGCATAGAGCATGCCCAGACCGCATCATAAGGACCGCATCAACATGCCAACCGCCTCAGCATGCTGACCGCAATTCATTCCTGACCGCATGGCTTGCCAGACCGCTCATCATCATTTTGAAGAGTGAGAATTTAACTCTGATCACAACTCAGAGTTAACTCAGGGAATTTTACCGTTGCAGAATTTGCTCCAAAATTCAAATTGGTGACAGCTGGGTTATTTCGTACAAAGGACATACCAGCATACCACCTTGCCACTAACTCTGCAACATGGAGACTACAAAGGACACGTGCTCCAATTATACATCAACAGCACATTGTCCTTGAAGCTTGCTCAACACGAAACTCCAATGGCTATCTTCATCCCAAGGCTATAAATAGACCTTGTGTTCAAGCATGAAGATAAAAAAGATAGCTTGAGTTAAAAGAGACGTCAAAATTATCAAAGTGTTGAAGCTCATCATCTCCAGATTTCTTTGAATCTTCAAACACTTATAAGCCTTCAAGATTATCCAACCCAGAAAATCTCTCAAGCCCTTTGTAACACCATAGATTCATCAAGCTCTCTCATTTATATTATAAAGAGCTCTTGAATCTTGCACACACACACATACACTGGTTATTGTCTAGGATTAGCTTCATAGAAAAAGATAGTTAGATTTGAGATTGATTGATTCTCAATTTGTATTCCTTTGTAACAGCTACTCAAATCAAATATACTATCTTCCTTAGAAAATCCAAGACTAACCATCTTGGTAGAGGACGTAGATCTTTAACGATTGAACCTCTCCAAATATCTTGTCATTACTTCCTGCACTTTACTTTTGTGTTCTTAAAGTTTTTCTATCATTTCTTGTGTTTGATCTTCAATTGCATCCAACACCATATTGAATTGTGTTTATAGTACAAATCTGCCTAAGCTCATTTTCAACTTTGCGGTCGACCACACTTTCACTTTTGCGGTCGACCACACTATCTTTACTACTAAGTCTTTATACTTAGAAAACTTCCGCTGTGCATTTTACTAAGCTTGAAAGTTGGTTTTAACTTGACCACACTTTCAGCCCAAGTAAGCCAAGGTTGAATTTTCAAAAAGAGTAGAAATTTTTATACAGCTATTCACCCCCCCCCTCTAGCTGTTTTCATACTCTTGTTGCACCTTTGGGACCAACAAGTGGTATCAGAGCTAAACACCTTTATAAAACTATTCTTTGTTTTTCAGGCTTAACAGCTTGGGTGCCTATTCGTCATGGCAACTTCAAGAGCTATGGCAACGATTAAATATTCACACATTCCTGTTGGGTTTTATGGGTCCATGCGCAGCGGAATTAAGCATAAAATTAACACAAAACCCAAGCCCTAAGATCCGTTCTATACGATTAAATTGAATTGCTATGAGATAGAATTTACCAACCTAAATTGCTTTCCGGTCTTGAGCTATCGAACGGATAATTATGTGATTCGTAATCACAAACTTTTGATCTTCAAATCTTCGAATCTTCAACTCCTATGGATCTTCAGATTTGAACTCTAGGTCTTTGATTTGTTTGAACAAAACTAAGACCCTCTTTTGGTAATCCACACAAATATGAATGTCGAGAACAATTCTCGGGTTGGGAATTGCTAGATTCCTAAAACTTATGGAAGAATATTGAGAGTATTTTGTTATGATTTTCCCTTGAAAATTTCGGCCAGGCATTAGGGTTGACAGACCTCACATATTTATACTACTTTAGTGTAAATATGTTTCCTAATCGAATTAGGAGAACAGGCTGTCAAAAACGCGTCTGTGGCTAGTTATGTCGCGCGACATAAGTAGCCAGTGGCTAGTTATGTCGCGTGACATAAGTTGCCAAATACAGAAACTCTCAATCATTCTTCCCTTGGTTCAACCAACTCATTCTATTTGTGTGTGACCCAATAGGATTGTATTATGTTAGCAATAAGTTCGATCATATCGACCCTCATAAGACATAAGCGGACTCTAGCAAGCCATTATGTCTACCCAAATAACACAACGTAAGAGTTCACGTTTCCAATGGTACACTTCCATTTTTTCCTTTGTCTCACGATGTTATATTGAACACAAGTCATGGTCCACGTCAACTTGTATTTGTTCAATGCTTTCTCGATCTTGAGTATAATGATAGTCCAATCATATTGGGGTGTGGCCACACGCTTTCATCATTATCACTCATCGAGGGGCCCAAGCAAAACATCTCTCTTTTGAGGGACAAATTCCATCTTGACTTATCATCCTTCCCATCATTAATCCGATCATGCCAAAGATAGCCTTTATAGATATCGTGTTAAGATACCGTTTGACTAAAATCAAACATAACTTTTCATCATATGTAAGGTCATGATAATCTCAGGTCTAGGGACTAAATGAAGTGACCATGTGAGATTTAATTATGATATTTGACCATGACATAAATCTCATACGGGTCAAGTCCAGTCACTTGTTCTCTAACAAGTACCCATAATTTCAATGTGCATCTCTATGCATATAATCATCATATGATTATCCATTGACAATTATACTAATTATTCTCTTAATAATCAGGGACGGAGATTATTACAATAAATATGCAAACTATATAATAATCAAATAATAAACATAAACGATAAAGATGATACATAACGGTTTTCAGTTAAACATAACTAAAGCCTAGGGCATTACACCAACAATTCCTATGTTGGATGAAGATCACTTCGATATTTGGAAAGCTCGAATGCTAATTCACCTAGAGTCAATAGATGAAAGGCTGGTCGATTGTATAAACGATGGACCTTTTGTACCAATGTAAGCAAATCCTGATGCAACTACCAATGCCGAAATTCCTGAAGTCAAAAAGCTGAAGACGGAATGGACTGACGAAGAAAGAAAGTACGTTGCATTGGATAGAAAAGCCAGAAACATCATTTCCGGAACCTTACCCACTTCCACCTATCAGAAGGTACTCAAATGCAAGACTACAAAGGAGATGTGGGACTCTATTGAAAACTATCTCGAAGGTGATGATCAATGCAAGGAAAGCAAGAAATTTGAAGTTGAAAGGAGATATAGCAGTTTCAACAGACTACCCAATGAATCTCTACGTCAAACCTACGATCGCTATGTTGAGGTAGTAAATGCTTGCTTATCTCTAGGTAAAGTTTTAACTGATAAAGAAATTAATATGACATTCCTTTCTGCTCTGGGATCCAAATGGATGCACAAAGCAACTTCCCTCGAAGATTCAAAATAGTTAAATGCATGGACTCTCAGTAATTTATATGCAAACCTTAAAGTTAATGAGTTAAAATTACAACATATTGAAGAAGTCGAGGGAAAGGGAAAATCACTTTCTATGTCTGTTGTTGATCATGTGGAGAAACCCTCAAAGCCTACCTCAGATCCTAGTATTTCAACTTCTTCTCTCATCGATATGGATGATGAGGATTTTGCCATGTTTGTAAAACGTTTTCAAAAATTTCGTAAAAATTCAAAACCGTTTTCAAAAGGTAAATATCCAGCAACATCTTCAAAGGTGAGTAACTCAAAGAAAAAGAGTGACCTTATTTGCTACAATTGTAGAAAGCCCGGTCATTTTGCTTCAGAGTGTCCTCAACCCAAATATAAGTATTTGAAAAAGAAAACTTTCTCTTCGAAATTTTCTCAACGAAAGGGAATGGTTGCTGAAGAAGAAGAGAATTCTAAAGAACTTGCAACTTGGATCGAGACTAATTCTGATGAAGACAGCGATGAGAGTATCGAAGAGGTAAATCTCTGCCTCGTTGCTGAGGATGCTTCTAGTGATTCAGAAGATGAAGTTCATGATGAGTCGCTCAAAAAGAGGAATGAGGTGATTTCAAAGAAAACCAAGTTTGTGGCTGACAGTGTGGACTATAGCAACTTTGACCTCACTCCAAGCACCAAAATTGGAAATTGTTCATTTTCTCGCCCCATCTTTCCATCCAAAAATGAAACATCTTCAAAAGCTAAATCAATTCCAAAAGTTTCAAAAAGGGTCAATGAGATTTCCCCCATGGATCAAGAAGAGATGTTTAAAAAGGCTGAAGTGATGATCCAAAGGTTTGAAAATGTTAAGAAAGCTCTATCACTATCAACCGATGAAATTTCTCAGCTCAAGACAGAGAAAACTGTGATGAAGTCCGAAATCTCAAATCTTAAGGGCCAAATCAAAAGTATGACTCCTCTTGCTGACCAAAACCACATCCTCGAAACTAAGGTTGCTGCACTTCAACTCCGAAACAATGATTTGGTCACTCAAATAAACGATCTTCAAAAGATTATTGATGGGTGGCTCAAGTCAAAATCCACCGCAGATCAAATCATAGACTCCCAAATTTCCAATGGAATTAAGGAGGGTCTAGGTTTTGGATCCGGTGAAGAGAAGTGTGCATCCGATAGTGAAAAGGATGAGGAAATTTCAAAACTAACTAAAGAAATTCCTAAGAGGAAGCATGCTAATCATAAGGGTAAAGGACAACATAATTTCAATTATGTCTACCCAAAGTTTGGGAAGGACTCTCAGATGAAAGAAAAGGATTCTGAGATTGATGATTCGGAGAACATGGTTTATGGAGTTGGCCGCATCCCTACTCCAACCGCTTCTGGTGGAATTAATGGTGCTGGCAACTGCAAGGCTGACCGCCCTTCTTCTCCGACCATTCCTCCTGCCTTCAAAAGCAAGAAGAATGCTCCTAGAAAATACGTAGTCAAGCCAAAGCCAGTTCCCTTTGTCAAAGCTAAAATCACTGCTCCCAAACCGCATGCAACTCTTAAGAAAAGTAAAGAGTTAGTAAAAATACATGATACTTGTAGCTTTCACCATTGTTCTGTGTGTGATGGTTATGGTCACTCGGCTGCTGAATGCCTTTTAAGATTCACACCCAATGCTCGAAGACATAATTCGCCTTCGGTCAAACAGGTGTGGGTTGTTAAAAGGTGCTAACCCCAGGACCCAAAAGAATAAAGGAGACCTCGTGTTTAAATGTTTATTTTTCAGGTCCTCTGCTTCATGGCTGGATCTTCCAAGGCAAATTTAAATGAATGGTATCTCGACAGTGGCTGCTCAAGACACATGACCGGAGATATCACCTTGCTGGAAGATGACAGTGAAGAAAGTGGTCCATCAGTAACGTTTGGGGATAATAACAAAGGAAAGACAATAGGATATGGAGTCATTCAAAAAGGAAATATCACTATAAAAGAAGTATCTCTAGTCAAAGGACTCAAGCATAATCTTCTCTCCATATCTCAATTTTGTGACAAAGGATTGCACTGCAACTTTACTTCAACAAATTTCTTTATCAAATATGGCACATCCGGAGTCACTTTACTCAAAGGGATTCGTAAGAGTAATGTTTATATTATCGATTTTAATTCTGCTTGCAATCTTACTAATCTTTGTTTTGTAGCAAAAAGTGTGAGTGAAAATAGTTGGCTGTGGCACAAAAGACTTAGTCATTTGAACTTCAAGTATCTATCTAAGATTGGAAGAGAAAGTCTAGTTCGTGGTCTACCCAAAGTAGCTGATCACCACGATAAGAAGTGTGCTGCATGTCAACTTGGCAAACAACCCAAGGCATCTTTCTCCAGCAAGACCGTGCCTTCCACTTCAAGATGTTTGCAACTACTTCACATCGATATGTTTGGTCCTGTCACCATCGTAAGCATTGGAGGAAGTAAATATACTTTAGTTGTGGTGGATGATTACTCAAGATATACATGGGTCGAAATGATGATCTCCAAAGATGATTGTTATGATATTTTGACCTCCCTCTTTAGACAGCTCCAAACACAAAAAGAAGATGACATCGTTAGTGTTAGATCAGATCATGGAATAGAATTCAAAAATAACGGTGTAGCTCAATACTGTGACGACCATGGTATTGACCATAACTTCTCTGCTGCTAGAGTTTCACAACAAAATGGAGTTGTGGAAAGAAAGAATAGAACGTTGATTGAGGCTGGTAAGACAATGCTCACTGAAGCCAAGCTACCACAATACTTTTGGACTGAAGCTACCAACACAGCTTGCTTCACTCAAAATTGATCCCTCATCAACAAGACCTATAACAAAACTCCATATGAACTTTGGAGAGGAAGAACCCCCAATATAGCCTTCTTCAAAAATTTTGGATGCAAATGCTTTATTCTATACAATGGAAAAGAGCATCGAGGTAAATTCGCTCCTAAAGAAGATGAAGGTATTTTTGTTGGGTATGCCAAACATTCTAAAGCTTTTCCTATTTTTAATAAAAATAGTTTAAAGATAGTAGAATCTGTTCATGTTACTTTTGATGAACATTCTCTCCTTGAGCCACATTTGGCTCCAAATGTTGCTGATGATTTTGCTGAACCTAATGAGACAGGTGATCCTCCTCAAACTGCACCTAGATCAGAAAATCATTCAACTCAAGGCAATCCATCAACTTCAACCGCACCAAAATTTTCAAATCCAACATCAGAAGTTCCTACTGAAGATGTTCACTCAGAAGATGATGCAGTTGAATCAAATCCCATAAATTCCATAGAGCCTATACCTCAACTCACTTATTTTGATGGCTCAAATGATGTTCCAATAGAAGATCTTCAACAACAAACAACTCAACCAGACTTACCTCCAGATATTCATGAGGTTAGAGATCATCCAATTGATAACATCATTGGTGATTTGTTCTCTGGGGTTCAAACAAGAAGCTCTCACTATGATGAGTATACTTCGCTTATATCTCAAATTGAACCAAAGAAAGTTGATGAAGCACTCCAAGATTCAAGTTGGGTTGTGGCTATGCAAGAAGAGCTCAACCAATTCGAAAGATGTAAAGTTTGGACTTTAGTTCCAAGACCAAAGGATCAAGGAGTAATTGGTACAAAATGGGTGTTTAGAAATAAGATGGATGAGAATGGAAGCATCACAAGAAACAAAGCAAGGTTGGTTGCACAAGGATATAGACAAGAAGAAGGAATCGATTACGATGAAACCTTTGCTCCCGTTGCAAGACTTGAAGCCATAAGAATTTTCTTAGCTTATGCCTCCTTCAAAAGATTCAAGCTTTATCAAATGGATGTGAAGAGCGCATTTCTCAACGGTGAACTACAAGAAACAGTCTATGTTGCACAACCTCCTAGATTTGAAGACAACAAACATCCTGATCATGTCTACAAACTCCAAAAAGCTTTGTATGGACTTAAACAAGCTCCAAGAGCATGGTATGATACTCTATCTAAATTTCTTTTAGAAAAGGGCTTCAAACGAGGTAAAATTGACACAACTCTTTTCATTGCCAAATATAATGATCACACTCTACTTGTTCAAATATATGTTGATGATATCATTTTTGGCTCTACTAATGAAATTTTGTGTAAGCATTTTGAGAAGCTTATGAAAAGCAAATTTGAGATGAGCATGATGGGAGAACTCACATTCTTCCTTGGGCTCCAAATCAAGCAATGTGATGAAGGAATCTTTCTTAGCCAAGCAAAATACACTAAAGACCTAATCAAGAAATTTGGACTTGAGAATGCAAAAGCATACGACACTCCTATGGCTACAGGTAACAAGTTAGACAAAGACTTGAAAGGTAAGAAAGTTGATCAAACTTTGTATCGAGGTATGATTGGCTCCTTACTATATCTAACTGCTAGTAGACCAGATATCATGTTCAGTGTTTGCGTTTGTGCTCGCTATCAAGCAGATCCTAGAGAAGCACATCTTATAGCTGTAAAACGTATTATTCGTTATCTATCTGGGACTATTAACCTTGGACTTTGGTATTCCAAAGAACCATCTTTTGATCTTACAGGTTACTCAGATGTAGATTATGCAGCTTGCATAATTGACAGGAAAAGCACTAGTGGAACTTGTCATTTCCTTGGAAATCGACTTGTTTCATGGGACAGCAAGAAACAAGCTTCAGTGTCTGTCTCAACAACGGAGGCTGAATATATTGCTGCTGGTAGCTGCTGTTGTCAGATACTGTGGATGAAGCAATAACTAGTTGACTATGGTATTCATGAAGGAAATTGTCCAATCTTCTGTGACAATACATCAGCCATTGCAGTATCAAACAACCCTGTTATGCACTCTAAAACCAAACACATTGATATCAAATATCACTTTCTCAAGGATCATGTTGAAAAAGGTAACATTCATTTAGAGCATATTGGTACTGACAATCAAATTGCAGATATTCTTACCAAGGCTCTAGACTCCAAGAGATTCGTGTTCTTAAGAGGAGAAATGGGTATGTTAGAACTCAAGTAAAAATGGTACATATTTTTTAACTAACAATTGTGTGTTTTGAGTTCATGTTAAGGACAGGTCAATAGAATGGCCCATTCCATTCTTCACGGTCGACCGCACCAAGCCTATACAATGCACGGTCGACCGCAATAGCCTTATAGCATGCATATGCCTCATAGCCATCTCAATTGGACCGCATGTATCAGACTTGACCACATTCAAAACATTCCTAGACTTTATAGAAGTCTTGTATACGGTTAACAGCGTAACTCTATAGCCATACTTAGCCGTATCTTTGAAGACATCAGGTAAGTATTCTAACTCCTTGTGATGTCTGGGACTTGTCCATATTAGGACAAGATAATTGCACAAGGGTACTTTTGCAATTATTTTTCCCTCGTATTTATTTAATTCAAATTTTTATAGGATAAATATTTTATTTTAAATTGCCACATGTTCAGCCCCCATTGGCTGTCATAGTGAAGACAAAAGGACTATCCCTCTTACACAAAGGACATTACTGTGCACTAACTTCCCTCCATAACCCCCGTTTCCACTTCTCCACTTCTCGTCCTTCTCTGTCACCTGCACAAAATCCGTCCTTCACTTTGTCTTCTTCTTTCTCTCTCTACTTTATCTCTCTAAAAATTCTCTCTATAAAATGCCTCATTCTCAATCGGATTCAACTCAAAATACCTTTGAAGAATCAAACAGTGATTCCAATATATCCAAATTCGTGATAATGGTGAGTCATTTCCATTTCTGCAACTTTGATTTTTGAATTTCAAAATGGTCCGTTCGTCTCTGTCGGAAAAACGGGAAACCCAGTTGCTTAGAAATGTCATTTTTGTTGCTATTTGCTTAAAATTTTGCTTACCCATGTCCGATTCTTCATTAGAAACTCATGAATGTTGTCTATTTCATGTTTAGATGGTGCTTTGATTGTTTAAAATGAAGAATTTTGTTAAACCTAAGTTTCGAGTTTTATGGGTTTTGAACTCAATCTCTGCAATTTATTTGAGTTAAATCATGTATTTTTGTTGGATTAATGAAATTTCCTATATTAAAAGCAAGAAAATATGATTTTTAAACATGCTCTGTAAAATCTGGAAATTTTGTTCTTCATGTTCTTCGTGTTCTTCATGTTCTTCGTATGTTCATATGAATTTCTGGAAAATACTATATATTTTGGTTTGTAATTCGGATTAATCTTGTTTATCCTTTTTGATCCAAAACTTTGCTTACAAATTTTACTTGCGTGTTTTTACTCAAATCACGGTTGACCGCATATATCACGGTCGACCGCATAAGACTTTGCTTCTTCTCCTTAGATTACGGTCGACCGCACGCTACTTGAAACTACGGTCAACCGCATCTACATATATTTCTCTATGTTCTTACATTTTCTCTTATTGCAGAATACTAGTCATTTTATACATGGTTGGGTCATTGACCGCAAAGATCTGGCTCAAGATGCTCTTGGTAGAGTTATGCTGAAAGTATTTAAGAAGTCTGGAGTTATGCCCTTCTTTGACATGAAGCAATCAATCCATGTCCCTGCTTTGGTGGATCAATTCTTTCACTATGCCAGAGAACAAGTTGTAAGAGATGACAAGGGTAGAAGGATCAAAATATTTAGCACTAAAATTCATGGAATTCCTTTGGATATAGACTATGAAGATGTTGCCTTTGTTCTTAACATTCCCATTGGCAGAACTGACCTTATGGAACTAGATCAAAAGGATTTGGATGATCTATCTGTGTCATTAATTGGGAGTACTACAGTAACTACAACTCCAAGGAAAAGTTTTGATGAGCTGATGTATCATATCAGCCATCTTGTTGGACACTCTTTCTTTTGCAAAACTGGAAATCAAGCAAATTTCAACAATGATCAGTGGAAGATTTCTGCAGCTATATTTCTTGGTAAGAGACTACATTGGCCCAAGATCATCTTCCAACGTCTGATAGCCAGTATTCTTGAATATCAAAAGAATGAGGCTGCTGGTCATAACAAGTACAGAACTCATACAAGGCTCATTTCCCTCATTCTGGCTCAGTCTGAGAGGATAGGCAAATACATAGACAGGCATCAAGAACTTCAGGCTGAAATTCCAAAATCCAAGATATTTACAAGAAAAACAATGCAAATTTTCAGGACCAGATTTGACAATGAATTGTATATTCAGTTTTGGAAGAAGGATCCCCAAGAAGAATTTGTGCCTCTAAAAGGACAGAAGAAAATTACTAAAGATGATTGTGTTGACAAAAACAAAGAAGCTGAGGACCCAAGGGAAATAGCTAGGAAGGCCAAGGGAAAAGATAAAGCAGTTGATCCTCCAAAGAAGAAAGCCTCCTTTGTTGATCCACCAAGAAGACCTGGTGGAATCAAGATTCAGGAGCCAAGCCTTGCCAAACCTTCCTTTCAAGCTGAAAACCCACTGTCAACCGTAACATCACGGTCGACCGCACCATCCAAGCCTGTGAAACTCTCAAAATTCAGTGCCCCAGCTCCTAAAGCCACTAAGCCCAACTCTCCCATTCCATCCAAATCAAATCAACCCAAGCCAAATTCTCCAAGTCCAACCCCCTCTGCTGTGAAAGAGCAAGAGATTTTTAATCATCTCTTTGGTGCTCCATCTCAGGGGGAGAAAAGAAAAGTCACTGATGTTCAAGCCTCACCAAAGAAAAAGCCAAGACTTGTCAATATCAGTCAAACCATTGCTGATTTGGGTCTTGATGATACTGATGAAGAAATGTCAGATGGCTTGGCTGATTCAATTCCATCAATGCAAGAGAATTTGGTGAAAACAAGAACCAAGGTGGTTACTGATGATGACAACTGGCTTGAAGGAAACTTTGAGAAACCTACTGATGTTGAAGAAATTCATGTGGATTTGGTGAATGAAGAAGCTGCTATTGATCAAGGAAATAAACCTAATGAGGATGTTGTAGTTGGCAAAGACCCAATTCTCCCTGAGCCTCATTCTGACCGCACGATCAACCGTGGTGAGCCAACTCCTCCTCACAGCCCTCACCCATCTCAAGAGCCACCTCAAAATACTGACCTTAACAAAATCCTTCAATCCATTGAGACACTGACTTCCATCCAGCTTGACAACCAAACTCAAATTGCCCAACTCCTCAAAAATCAATCACTTCTTGCAGCAGCCCACAAGAGCCTCCATGCCAAAGTTGACTCTCTACCTTCCCTTTTGATTGAAACCATTAAGGGGGAGAGTATTCACCTAACAAAGGCCTTCAAAGACATCATGTCTGGTCATACTGGTACAAGCTCAAGCCAAGCTGCTCCTATCACTCCGTTTATTCCTCCTACTCCAGAATCCATCACCCAAGATTTCATCAAAGAAGCTATGAGAAAAATGACTCAAGCTCTCTTACATGGCTTATCTTCTGAAATGAAACTTGCCGTTGATGAAGTGTCTAAAGCAATGGCTTTGGATAAAACTGATGTTGTAGGAAGAATCAAGAAAGTTGAAGACCACATTGACACCTCTGTGAATGCTGCCTTTACAGTACTAGGAGATAGATTCAAAAGTCTAAGTCAAAGCCTTGGAGTTCATTCCAACCGCATTGACTATCAAACCTCCAGGATTGACATTCTCACAAACTCCTCAAGAGGTAACTTTCTAAATATAGAGAACCATCTGACCGCATTTCAAACTGCAGCAAATAAAGAAACTGCTGAATTGAAGAAAGTTCTCCAAGCCATTGGAGCTGAAGCCTCTGCTTTTTACATGCCTGAAGATCTACCTCCAGCTCCTGCCCCTCAAGCTGATCCTGCAGTCAACAATTACGTTGTTGTTCGTGACCGTGATTCGTATGACTTGCGTTGAAGAAAGAAGACTGATGAAGACTTTCTGGAAGCCTTTTGTTTATTGCTTCCTTCTTTTGTTAAATTTTTGAAAGTCTGTAAGCCACAATTTTAATCTCTCTAAATGCATCATTATGGTTTTTGAAAACTTTATTCACTCAAACTACTTGTTTGTAGAATAATGATTGCATTATTTTTGACTCATGCATATAGCCTATCTTTCACATCTCTCACTTATGCATGTTTCATACATTTAGTTTAAAAGCATTCATGCACTTCATGATAACTTCAATTGAATGCACTAAATGACCTTTTCTCTCTTCCTCTATGTAAATTTCTTTTATCTTTATAGGAAGTTAGAAATCTATAACTTAGGCTTAGTGTGTGCATTGACTTGGGACATGATTACCATTCTTAAAATTATTTGGACATGTTTTTACCAAGTACAATGAATTAGCCTTTGTTATAGTAGGTAATGGTCTCAATCAAATAGGGGGAGATTGTTGGGTATGCTTATTATAAACCCTTCCTATTACTTGATTTGATTGACACCATCACCTATTTTATTTTATATGGACTATAGGACATTATGTATGAAGTTTTACAACTTCAATTTTAGTTAAGTCCATTTTATAGTATAAGTTACTTAGGCTTGAGTAGGTCATTCTAGGTTAAAATTTCTAAGTAATTTTGGCTCAAAATTGACACCATGCGGTCGACCGCATCATGGACCGCTCCATGAAGACTGCTGTACTACTTCGGTTGCATTCAAAGACTGACCGCATAGAGCATGCCCAGACCGCATCATAAGGACCGCATCAACATGCCAACCGCCTCAGCATGCTGACCGCAATTCATTCCTGACCGCATGGCTTGCCAGACCGCTCATCATCATTTTGAAGAGTGAGAATTTAACTCTGATCACAACTCAGAGTTAACTCAGAGAATTTTACCGTTGCAGAATTTGCTCCAAAATTCAAATTGGTGACAGCTGGGTTATTTCGTACAAAGGACATACTAGCATACCACCTTGCCACTAACTCTGCAACATGGAGACTACAAAGGACACGTGCTCCAATTATACATCAACAGCACATTGTCCTTGAAGCTTGCTCAACACGAAACTCCAACGGCTATCTTCATCCCAAGGCTATAAATAGACCTTGTGTTCAAGCATGAAGATAAAAAAGATAGCTTGAGTTAAAAGAGACGTCAAAATTATCAAAGTGTTGAAGCTCATCATCTCCAGATTTCTTTGAATCTTCAAACACTTATAAGCCTTCAAGATTATCCAACCCATAAAATCTCTCAAGCCCTTTGTAACACCATAGATTCATCAAGCTCTCTCATTTATATTATAAAGAGCTCTTGAATCTTGCACACACACACATACACTGGTTATTGTCTAGGATTAGCTTCATAGAAAAAGATAGTTAGATTTGAGATTGATTGATTCTCAATTTGTATTCCTTTGTAACAGCTACTCAAATCAAATATACTATCTCCCTTAGAAAATCCAAGACTAACCATCTTGGTAGAGGACGTAGATCTTTAACGATTGAACCTCTCCAAATATCTTGTCATTACTTCCTGCACTTTACTTTTGTGTTCTTAAAGTTTTTCTATCATTTCTTGTGTTTGATCTTCAATTGCATCCAACACCATATTGAATTGTGTTTATAGTACAAATCTTCCTAAGCTCATTTTCAACTTTGCGGTCGACCACACTTTCACTTTTGCGGTCGACCACACTATCTTTACTACTAAGTCTTTATACTTAGAAAACTTCCGCTGTGCATTTTACTAAGCTTGAAAGTTGGTTTTAACTTGACCACACTTTCAGCCCAAGTAAGCCAAGGTTGAATTTTCAAAAAGAGTAGAAATTTTTATACAGCTATTCACCCCCCTCTAGCTGTTTTCATACTCTTGTTGCACCTTTGGGACCAACACTACTCAAGACATCTGCCACCTTATTGGCCTTTCCCGAATGGTATAGAATCATACAAACATAGTCTTTTAACAACTCGAGCCATCTTCTTTGTCTCATGTTTAACCCCTTCTGAGTGAAAATATACTTAAGACTCTTATGATCTGTATAAATCTGACAAGTCGTTCCGTACAAGTAATGTCTCCAAATCATTAATGCAAACACCACTGCTGCTAACCCCAAATCATGAGTTGGGTAATTCTTCTCACGGTTTTTCAATTTTCTTGACGCGTAGGCTATAACCTTATCATTCTGCATCAATACGCAACCTAATCCTTTAAGCGAAGCATCACTATAAATTACAAATCCGTCTGATCCAGCAGATGGTAACGCGTAAGAACTGGTGCAGACACTAATCTTTGATTCAGTTCCTGAAAATTCTTTTCACATTCTTCTGACCCAATGAACCTTGCTCCTTTCTGCGTTAACCTAATTAAAGGTCCTGACAACTAAGAGAATCCTTCAACGAATCTCCTATAGTAACCAGCCAATCCCAAGAAACTTCTTATCTCACTAACTGTGGTTGGTCTTTCCCAATTTACTATAGCTTCTAGTTTTGTTGGATCCACTGCAACTTCATCCTTAGATACCACATGTCCTAAGAATGCCACTTTCTCTAGCCAAAATCCGAACTTCTTGAGTTTAGCATACAATTGTTGTTCTCTCAAAATTTGCAGCACTAACATCAAGTGCTCTTCATGATCTCCCTTGGTCTCTGAATATACCAAAACATCATCAATGAATACAATCACACATTTATCCAAGAACTTCTAAAATATCCTATTCATCAGTTCCATGAATGCTGTTGGGGCATTAGTCAATTCAAACGGCATAACCAAAAACTCGTAGTGACCGTACCTTGTCCTAGAGGCCGCCTTTGCAATATCTTCTTTCTTTACTCTTAACTGATGGTAACCAGACCTCAAATCTATCTTCGAAAAGTGACATGCTCCCCAATGTTGGTCAAATAAGTCATCTATCCTAGGTAACAGGTACTGGTTCCTTACCGTCACATGATTCAATTCTCGATAGTCGATTCACATCCTCATCGATTCATCCTTCTTTTTCACAAATAGTACCGGTGCACCCCACGGTGAAACACTCGGCCTTATCAATACTTTATCCAATAGTTCTTGTAACTATTCCTTCAGTTCTTTAACTTAAGCCAGCGCTATTCCGATGGTGCCTTAGATATTGGTGCGGTTTCTGGTGCCAAATCTATAGAGAATTCCACTTCTCTTTCTGGCAGTATTCCAGGCAAATATTCTAGAAACACATCCTTGAAATCTCTGATCACCGAAATAGATTCTATACTCACTTCTTTCTTGTCCATCTCACCAATATAGGCTAAAAACCTTCACATCCTTTTCTTAACATCATTCGGGCTTTCATCACCGAAATAAAGCTCAATTGGGTTCTAGGATTCGATTCTTGGTAATAAAACTCTTCTCCAGATGGTAATCTGAAATAAACTTCCTTCTTAAAGCAATCTATCTTGGCATGGTAAGCAGCTAACCAATCTATCCCCAAGATGATATCAAATTCATTCATTTCTAACTCGGTAAGATCAACCTTGAGTTCTCTTTCTCCTATTTTCAAAGGACAACACTTATATGCATATGAAATAGGAATTGACTCTCTCTTCAGAGTATCTATGACCAGAGGTAATTCTAACGCCTCAGGTTCCAAGTTCATTTTCTTTGCCAAACAAGCACTAATAATTGAATGCGTAGTACCAGAATCAAACAATGCATACACATCACTAGAATAGAGTTGAATTGTATCTTCAACAAAATCATTGGTGGCTCTTGCATCCTTGACCATCATGGTAACACTCGTCCACAACCACTACCGGTTCTTTTATCATCTTTTTCTCCTTGAGCAATTCCAGCTTCCTTTGGTTCTGGGTACTTTCACTGCGGATGTCCCATCTTGTCACAATTGTAACATTTCTTTTCCTTATACCAGCATTCATCAGTCTTGTGCTTTCCTTCACACACTTGACATTTCTCAGTAGTTCCTCGCCCTTGGGCATCAATTTTTGTTCCCATCCTTGCGGTTATCGAAGTTCTTATTCTGGTACTTGCTTGCAGTACCTTCTTTCCACTGTTCCTATCTGTAGCTTTCCTTTTGTTACTGGTCCCATCTCGGTCCCAGCTTCCAGTGTAACCCTTGGTTCCACTTGATTCCTTCTCTATCACTTTCCTTTTCTCTTCTCGCTTACTGTCAGTGTTCTAAAAATCGGGCTAGGCGGGGCCTAGGCGCTAGGCGGGGCCCAGGCGCCGCGACTTTTCTCTAGGCGGTCAATTAGGCGTTAGGCGGTCTAGGCGGTCCTAGGCGTTCTAGGCGATCTAGGCGGACCAGGCGGTCTGGGCGGATTTAGGCGGGCCTAGGCGGATTTAGGCGGGCCTAGGAGGTCTAAGTAATATTTTTTTTTATTTTTTTAAAAAAAATTTTAAATTTTTTTATTTTTTTTTAATTTTTTTAATTTTTTTTTAAAAAAATTTTACCCTTAAATGACGTCATTTTATAAGGATTGAAAATGAAAACAAATAACACATGGTTGAATTTGACTTAACCATAGTTTATGTTGTGGATGATGGAATACATTTATAATTTTCATATGCTCTATAACCTTGTGTCAAAATTCTCGGCCCCGCCTATGGAATATATATTTGAATTTGTCACTATGTATTATGTATGGACAGAAACTATGGAATATATATAAAAATGTGTGTAAATTCGCGGCCCCGCCTAGGCCCCGCCTCGGCCCCGCCTAGGCGCTCTAGGCGCTAGGCCCGGCCTCGCCGCCTAGCGATTTTTAGAATCTTGCTTACTGTGATAACTATTTGCTTCCTTCTCCATTACTCTTGCTCTTTCCAACATTGTCCCAATTGTTGGCAGTAGTAATGGAGTGATTCTGCATCTGATTCTATCACTCAGACCAGCTTCAAATTTCCTTGCCTTCTGTTCCTCATTATCGAAGAACGATAATATAATATTCACGTCAGCGTCATGATACAATACATTATCACTCACGCCAATTCATACTCATGAATAGGCCGTTTCAATAGGCTTCTATTATACTAGCGGTCCTTTTTACTAGACCCTCAATCACTTCACTAGACCGAATACACATTCCCAATTCATTTCACTAGACTATTGGTCATTTCATTAGACCACACAATTTCATAGGTCATTTCAACGGACCCTTAATTCATACTCATATGTCGTTTCATTAGACTAAACATGTACATTATAGGTCAATTTACTAGACCTACTAGTCATTTCAATAGACCAACATTACTCTACATAATTCATTTCAACTAGACTCATGGGTCGCTTAATTAGACCAATACATTTCCTTAGGTCGTTTCAATAGACCAATGTTCACAATTTCATACTTTTGGCCATTTCAATAGGCCGATTTTCATCTTTATTGGCCGTTTCAATAAGCCAATTAATCAACACTTGGCCATTTCAATAAGCCATATTATATCTACAAGTCATTTCAATAGACTTTACTTTTCATTCATGGGCCATGTTACTAGGCCATTGTTCCAGGTCAATACACATATTTAACACTTAAGGAACATAAAATTCACATAATTAAACACATAAGTCAAAGAAAATCACTTACTTGACTAAAATAAAGTTTTCACTTCATAATTTCAAAACGTAAATCATAAATATCTCAAATTCTTTCTATCATAACTAAAACTTGCTAAATCTATATCACTTCTAGAAATAACAGTAAAATAGTATAATACTCCACTTCTCATTCATGGAGCTACAATCTTCCTAGGTCTTCCCTTAGGTCTTCCTCTCGAAATCTGCACCTTCTTCGTGGATCCTCTTGGCCTACGAACTGGGGTTGCCACCTCTTGGCTCGATTCCAGCTCACTCTCACTCTCATCATCAATCAAAATCGGTGCGGCTTCACTCCCTATCATTTCCTCAGCTACTTCTTCCATAGCATTCTCATTCACTAAGGCTCCGTTTGTTTGGGGGAAATGTTTTCCGGAAAACATTTTCCCCATTTTCCGGTGTTTGTTTCGCTCCGGAAAATATTAGTCAAAGACATGTTTATCTTATTTTTCGGAAAACATTTTCATTTTTCGAAAAACATTTTGCTGGAAATCATTTTCCGGAAAATGTTTTACGCTAAACAAACGGAGCCTAAGTTACCTTCATTTGACACTTCAGCTATTGGCACATTAGCCTTCAAATCTTTAAATACCATTGGTAAGCTTGCTCTCTCACTTGATTATTATAAGCCTTTTCATCAATAACAATTCACATTTAAACTTAAGAGTTGTCCTCTAGATTGCTCGGAGAATCTTGTTATACTTTCAAGGGAATTTTATTCTAGGTTCTTTCCCAAAATAGTAAGTTCTCCAAATAGAAAGTTTCTAAAAATAGCAAGTTCCTCAGAATAGCAAGTTTCTTAATAAAGAAAGTTTTCAAACTTAGAAAGTTTCCTGAATAGAAGGTTTCCACAAATAGTAGGTTCCCATAATTGGAAGGTTCCCAAAATAGCAGGTTCCTAAAATAGTAACTTCCCAGTATAGAAGGTTTCCGACTATAGAAGGTTTCCTAAAAGAGCAACTTTCCAAAAGTGCTAACTTCCCAAAGTACTAGGTAAGCCCAATCGTGGTTAAGTACTATTTCTCCTAATAATCTTAACTTCTAATGTCTTCCATGTGACCTAAAGCCATTGCTCTGATACCAACTGTAACGACCCCAACTTTTCATCAATAAACATAATTCAATTCATAAATAAAATTCCCAAATCAGGGTACCTTAACGGCTAGTACATCTAACCATAATTCAAATGCGGAAAATAACTGTCTTTCAATCTTAACGGCTAGTACATCTAACCATAATTCAAATGAGGAAAATAACCGTCTTTCCATCTTAACGGCTAGTACAACCCACTAGCTCGATAAGTACACAATGTTTGATAAAGCACCTTAAATCTCAATCAAGCCGCCATCCATATGACCGATCAACTCCTCCTACTGCTTATCTGGGAGGGAAAAATGAGAAAAGGGGTGAGCGAACAATGCTCAGTAAGTTCATACGGAATCTCTCCAGGTACTAAGGAAAGATGACCGAAAGAACGAACCCAATCGAATTATTCAACGATAAGATAGCTATATCAATTAAAGTACAGGTACGAGTACAATAATGAAAGATACTTTTCAAATAACAAGTTGTGGCACTATCACAAAATATATATATGAGGAAGACCGTATTCACACAAGTCCGTCAATTCCCAAAGTAAAGCTACACCTTTTCAGGGTGACTTTGATACACCTTTTTAGGGTGATCCTTGAATAAGAAACTCCACGTCTTTTCAGGGCGCTCCCTTATTCCGACATATCATGATAGTCAACTACTTCATCAAGTAGTGTATAAGCGTCTAAATCCTTTAATTTCAGGGATTAGACTAATTCTCATAAAGTCCTTTTCAATCGGATCATTCTTGCTAAGTCCTTTTTCAATCGGACAAAGCTAGCTACATCGAGTTCAAATAGATATAGCAATTCTATATATATCATGTTCCTAGGTACAAGAACATATCACATTTAACGTTACTACTTTTCAGGCAGTGTAAGATGAAAGTCAAATCTTTACTATTAAGATTAGACCAAGTTCATTTAAAAGTCCGTCCCACTTAGACTCATTAAACTACATCTAGTTACTTTAGACATAGTAATAAACATTCAAGTGTTCATATGGTACCAGAACACAATAATCAAATTCAACTATTAGATACACCTTGAACAATATATATCAAGGGTAAGATATTCCAAAAGACGTTCAATCGAAGGAATAGTTTCAAAATAACTACCGGCCACTTGGTAGCTTATACTTTCATAAAAGACTCGATAGAATCCTAGTTCAAGGATTGAAATTCAAATACTAAGGAACGTAATCCCTTACCTTAAATGCTTGCGCTTCCTTGCAATGATTTCCGGCACGAATCTACAATCATGCAAATAACATTTCTTAGGATAAAAGTAATTCCTATTTACTTTAATTACCCAACTTTAGTCATCTTGTTAACCTATGAGTTATTTCTCTTTATCTCTTCTTAAGGTTAACTAGTACCCTTTTTAGGTTTCCCAAAATACCCTTAGGGTTTCTAGGTTTCTAACCCATGTTTAATCCTTCATAATCATCTTTCATATACCAAAATTACTATGCACAACTTACTATTCATAATCACTATTCACATCTTACTATTTACACCCAATACACACACTAGCCCAAATTACACACACACTGTAACACACATGCAGCACACACACATACACAGCATACACAAACACACACACACACACTGCACACACACAGCACACACACACGCATAAACACACACACACATACACCAATCCTAATTTTCTTTCTTTCCTTCAATCTTAGCATGCAACCCTAATACATCTTTAAGGTTTAACATGCCCAACTACATCAATATCCATAAATGATTAGATTTAATATTAATACTCAATCAATAATAAAAATCATACTTGATCAAACCCTAATCATAATCTAGGATTTAGGATTCTAAGGGGTTATGATCTCTACATAAAATAACCATGAAGGAAGAGGATTTTACCTTGATTGACCTTGGACTTCTCTTCTTCCTTCTCTTCTTCTCAGCGCCTCTCTTTCTCTCCCAGCCGCTCTCTCTATTTTTTTCTCTCGTTATTTCTTTTCTTGGTGACAAGTGAGGGTATTAGGGAAGGAAGGGTTTATATATTTATGTGTGTGGGTATTAACAAAACCTAACCCAAAAGAATTTATTAACCCAATTCTCTAATGGGTCTTTTTATTACTTACTTAAGCCCAAGCCTCGAGCCCAATACTCTAACCTGTCCACTAGATAACGTAGCCCATTTATTAATTAAGGAGCAATTAATTAATTTAATTAAATAAATAAAAATTAATAGTAAAAAGAAAATTTCGGGTTATTACAGGAATCATCTTCCTTGCCCAAGCTTTGAGCCTCAGTTTCAACAGGCTTAGCGGTCTGAGTTTCCTCTTGTATCATCCCTTGCTCTTGTTCTTCTTCTTAGTTATGCTTTTCATCAACTTCTTCTTCATCCCTCAGTTGAAGGGGAGGAGGTCGCACAGGAGTCTTAGACTTCCTTATCTTCCTGGTGGGGTCCGCTGCCCTCTCAACGGCGACATTGGCTTTTTCTAGCTCAATGGCCTCAGCATCATCTCCGTGATGGGAAATGGGAATCTCCAGTTCAGAACTTAACTTGAGCAAACTGGCCTTCCTGACCTCAGACAACCTTTTCCTACGGCCATCAGCACCAGAGAAAGCTTCTCGCCTTTCAGATAGATCCATGCTTCTAAACTCTGTAAACAAAATAGACGAACAATTAGAGATGGGAAAAAAGAGAAAACACAAGTGAAGGATAAATTAAAGGCGAGAAACATATTGTAAACGTCAAACATGTCATTGCAACAATGGCCTTCCAATTTTCAAGGACCACAATCCGGAGCAAAACAGTTTCCGAAATGGATGTCCCATTCAGGGTAAGGAGCAGGGTGGATAATGGGAATGCGAGATTCATTCCTTGGGAAAGTGAAATCTGGAAGACCAACTTTCCTTAGTAGAGAGGGGCTAGAAATGATCTTCCTCCAAGAAAACAAAGCCAGGCCACCTTCTTGGGCATTGGCGAGAAGTTTTAAAATCTTATCCTTAAGGCGATTGTCGCCATATACCAAAGCTTTTCTAGTTTCAATTTTTGGAACTAACTCACGAAGGCCGCCAGAATGGTTCCAACCTACGCAAGAAGTTATAAAGATGGGCTTGGACTACCAGTTGTGGACTTTCCTAGGGAGAGGAGTAAGGATCTTTGGTTTTCTATACTTAATGGATAAGCGGTTCTCAATAATGCCATCTCGCTTAGTTACAGTCGTGTAACCCTCAAACAAATGGACAAGTAAAGGAATGGTGGGTTCCTGCCTAAGGGCTCTACAAATGAATAGATAACTGGTGAGAACACGAATGGTGTTTGGATGGAGGTCAACAACTGCGACTTGGGCTTTATGCATGAATGCACAGATGAAAGGGTCAATGGGGAACCTAAGTTCGGCTTCTAGTTGAGAGGGATAAGAGACAATGCCATCCATTCTTTGTCGCATGGCGGCAAGCAAAATGTCGCCCACATATGGTTCGATATGATAGATGTTATGGTTTATCCCATACTTAACATGTAAAGGGGTCTGAAATTCCAAGGAAGATGAGGTGCTGGTTTCAGCGACATCAGATATAGGGATTTCATTTGAGGCTTGGTGCCTTGAAGAGGTTTCCACAGCCAATGTATCATAAACGTCATGACTTGATGAGGAGCTTGAGGAAGACATGTCGCCAAGTTTACTGGAAGAGGAGAGAACCTGTTTATAGAAGCGACGACTGCGTGTGCAGCGGGAGAGTCAGTATCTGAGAAGTCAGAATCAAAAAGAGGACGATAGAACTCGCAGATATGTGAACAGAGCTCCCAAGTGGTGAAGAAGGTTTTCATGAGGACAGAATTATGCAAAAAGGGGGACCCCTAATCTCTATGGCATCTAAAACGGCGACATTCGCACCATGCGTGATGAGCATAGTGTTAAGGTCCTCGTGAAGAATTCTGGCCCAAACCCCTCTATCAATCCTATAAAACCCACCACTTTTCTTATTTTGGCTAAACCTAACTGTTCTAGCACAAGATTTGATTCTAGCCATAAAGTTACACCAAATTGAACTGAAAAATTAGAAAAATTTGAAGGTTGAAAGGATGGTTACCTGGTAATTTCAGAAAGTGATGATGATTCAAAGAGTGTGTGGCTGGAATCTGGCCGGAGACTTCAAAGGAACAAAGGAGCCTTCAAAAGAACACCAGATGAGCACGAAAATGGCAACCTAGTGAATGGAAGACATGGGAAGCTTGAAAACGATTAGAATTGAACGGAATACGGACAGAACAACAGAAAGCACGCCTGAGAAGAAGTCTAGTTCGCCGGAGAAGGAGAGGAAAGTCTGAGCTTGAGAGTGTAAAAAGTGAAAAGAGAATAAGTGATTTCGTTTTTAACTAAGGAAGATGAAATGGTTTTGGGAATTTTCAAATTGCATTTAATGATGTCCAAAAATTAAATTTCCCACCATTATTGAAAATAAATCATTAAGGCGCGGATTTCGAGATGACATCACGTCAACTCTGACAAACCTTTCCATATCACCAATCAGAAAGTGACACGTGGCCAGAGTACATTATCTAGAACTATTATCTAGCCAAGTCATGGTCAAGATGCGGGAATCAAAGGCGACAATCAAAGTTTCTCGACTGGATCATAAATAATCCAGATCTCGAACTTGGGGGCTACTGATATGATCATGAAAAATATATTTGGGTCTGCACAGATTACATGGGGCCAATACCTCAAGAATGGATTAAGGACCAAGAAGCTAGGCCCAAAGATAGGTCAAAAGTGGACATGGCGACTTTACCGGTGTATTGGCGGGAAACAGGAGGGCCCATCTCCAAATAATAACAATGTAATTTCAAGGAAAGCTCTAGCATGACTTGATTCTGGCGACAACAATAGAGGTTGCTGCCCTTGCAAGGATGTCGCCCACAGGCGAAATTTTACTCAACAGCAATATTACAGAAGCAGCCAAAGATGTTATATTTGGGCCCACAAAATCTGTTACAAATGATGAACTACCTGTCAGAGAAAGGGTGGCGGCTCCACTAACTTTGAGTGATCATGATCATCCAATAGAAAGATGACACGTGGCAAAAGGCATGTGACTTGCACATGACAAGAGGAAGTATATAAACAACACTAGAAATCTGAATGGGTAAGTCTCATGTACATTTAACGGTGTTTTCTGCAGTTTTCATTGTACTCTTTCTTCCTCACCTGAACAAATACTTATTCTAACGCCGGAGGGGCATTGCCGGAGACGCCCCGACCTAGTTTACGTGTATTCTGTGTGTAGGAGCTCAAGGAGAAGGAGGTGGAGAATTCACAACTGTACTACTCATTTTGAGCCTGAACAACCATTTTCGTGTGGTAGCATGAAGAATCACTAATAATACAAAAGTGATTTTTCCCCCTCCCCCTTACTTTTTTTTGTCACCAAAAAATGTTTTTTGTATATAAACTTAATAAATACTTTATTTAATTTTACATTTTCATTTATATCATTTTTTAAATGTAAATCATATACAATCAAATTCAAGTAAGAATATCAAAAGCGATTTTTGATAGAGATATAATAGGATAAATATCATTAATTTACATTGAATTCTTAAGTATCCAAAAAAATTAAAACAACTAAAAAATGAAAATATGATCTTTTAACTATTCACTTTCTAACTAGTATGTGCTAAACAGTCCTATCTTCCGTACCCAACAAATAAGGATTAATTCTAAAAGGCTATTCCTACCAAATTAATAAGACATATAGATCACATAATATTCCATATCTCAAATAAAGAGTTCATACAAATCAATATTCCAAATAAATCCCTAGACTCCCTTATCTCAACCTCATTTTATTACATCACTCACTCTCTCTAAAACACACACACACACCACACACGCTGAATCTCTTTCTCTCTCTCTCTCTCTTCAAAACCAAAACATAACCCTAACCCTATCCCACCACCCCTTTTCTTCTCTGGCCAGCAAGCTCTCTGATGAATGTGTTTTTACCCATTTAAAGGATATATTTTTGGACTTATTTTATGCTCAACCTTTGATGTTTTTGATGGCTTTTAAAGTGTTTATAAGTATAGGGAATGGAAGGAGAAAGTCTCGAAATATGATTAAAAAGGATTCGAAAAGGAACAATCGAAAACAAATAAACAAAGGAGGAAATAATAGAAATTATAGAAGGACAAAATTGAAGATGACCAGAGCATTCATTACCATTGGAACGTGTTGGAGGAAATCTCCCTCTTGTAATAATAATCTAGCAAGTGTACTAGTTATCAATGTAGTAATATGCACTCATGCAAGGGTCGAATTCACAGAGACGAGTGTGGGACGAGTATATTTAATTAGTGTATAAATAAAAAAAATGGGTTTTGTTTGTTTGAGCAATTATTAATCTAAGAAACAAGAAATACAGAACAAGTAAAGAAATTAAGAAAGCCAGGGATTCATGGATTGGGGATCATAACAATTATCACTTTATGCTATTTAAATCATTTAAATGGAATTCAATCTCATTCAAGAGTTTGTTCACAAAAATATTAAGTTAAGATGTTAATATCTTTCGTGAAGTCGATTATAACATTAAAATCCTAATATCTCTATCTTGTTATACCTTCTTGGTCTGTTGGTATAAACATTCAAGATATTCAATTTAAATCATAAGAAAATTAGAACCTAGATTTGTTTAACTCCTTGGTCCGTCAACAATTAAATATATTCTTTTCAACAATGGTCAATGTATAATTCATCCACGTGAGTGCAATGGTTTAAACCCAAATAAATTCAATAGGCCAAAAGTATCTTAATAGACAATTGAAGCCTATAAACTATAATGAAGAATGTTGAGAGAACAAAAAATGAGAAAAAGATAGGAAGAATTAAATCAATAACATAAAGACGAGATTGTTACTTACCCAATCCACGAATCAAGAATTTAGCCTCGAAGAGCCATTAAATTAAAATAAAAAAAACTTGAGATCTTGTCTTCAAAACATGTAAAAACCTAAATTAATATGTACAAAAGAAGAAGAGAAAAGAATAGATAATAAGAGATAGTCAGAGATACAAAAATATGGCTAGATATGTTGTTTATGTACTAGGGTGAGAGAGGGGGGTCAAAAATTAGGAAACTAGTTCAAAATCCAAAGTTGAAAAGGAGTTGGAAAGCTGCTCGAATTCTGTCAGGGAATCTGCCATGGAATAGGATTATGACTTTGCCACATATTTTGGAACAGATTTTGCCACGGAAAGGGGGGGTGTGACCGCCCTAAATGGGGGGGTGCATCCTCCCTCCTTCTATGATCACTTGGGCGATCGCCCTCCTCCGTGGTGTGCGGTCGCCCTCGTTCGTGCTTCGCTGACTTGTATCTTCTTCGACAATCTTCCGTAGGTCATAACTTCTTCGTACGGACTCCGATTAGGAAGTGTTATATATCGTTGGAAATCTCTCAACGAGTAATATCCAATGGTAATGAATGCTCTCGTTATCTTCAATTTTTTCCTTATATAATTTCTATTCTTTCCTCCTTTGCTTTTCATTCTCGATTGTTCCTTATTGAATCCTTTTTAATCATTATTCTAGAATTTCTCCTTCCATTCCATATACTCATAAACACTCCAAAAGCCATCAAAAACACCCGAGGTTGAGCATAAAATAAGTCTAAAGATATATCCTTTGGATGGGTGAAAACACGTCCATCACTCTCTGACGTCGGCGCCTCTAAAATTTGCTTCACGGTCCGGTGCGGTCATCTTCTCCGATCTCACTCAATTTTATCTCCCTAGACAACATTAATGTTCATATCCACCGTCGTCGCTATCTTCTCCTTCCTCGCCTAATTTGATATGCTCAACCTCCATCTTTACTGGATTGTATACATCTGGAACTAATCTCCGACTCAGATCTACCCGTATATTTCTCTAGATCTGGCCATATAAAGTTGTTATAATCTTCTTTCCTCCACCCCCTCTCTCTCTCTCTTCATACCCTAGCTTCTCCAAAGTCTGACGTATCTTCCACTGGCACCGACCATTCGCCATTTTCCATCATCATCGGCGCCCTGACCAACATGAACAGCCATATATTCCCATTCTCCCAAATATGTGTAGATGTGTGTGCGTGTGTGTAGATCTATGAGAGGGAATGGGAAAGAGAGACAAAGGGTAAAGTGCTATGAGATGGTTCATACAAGTTCCCAACAACATTTTCTGAATTATTCCCTAAATCTGTAATTGTGTTCAAATACAATTGTTCAACAACTGTCGTGTTTGAATTTTTGACTGACTTGATGAATGACCCAAATGAGTCTTATATATTAAGTATAAGAGTAAAATGAGTCTAATAATTAATGTATAAGAGTCAATATCAAATAAGAGACTTATTTATGTTTTTTAAGCAAATGTGAAAAAATGTGAAAATAAATGACTCTTCTACTTCAAGTATAAGAGGCGAACTAGTCATATAAGTCAAGTATAAGAGTCAATATCAAATAAGAGACTTATTTATGTTTTTTAAGCAAATGTGAAAAAATGTGAAAATAAATGACTCTTCTACTTCAAGTATAAGAGACGAACTAGTCATATACTTCAAGTATAAGAGTCAATATTAATAAAATATGAGACGTTTTTTATTATTTTTGTAAGAAAATGTAAAAAATATAATAAAAAGTGAAAAATATGACTCTTATACTATTTATATAAGAGGCAAACTAGTCTTATACTTTAGGAATAAAATGCTAAGAGCTTATTTAGAATAGTGGAAATCGTTAATCTTATATATATGTAATATTGATTTGGCTGAAGAGCCCTAGGGTTAGAAGTCCAACAAATAAAGCCCATTCTCAACCTTCTCACAATTAATGGGTCGAACATTTATTTTCCTTAGACTACCAACAATGGCTGGATGAAACCTTTGATGAAATTGGATTCAGCCGGATGAAACACTGCAATGGCTGAATGAAATGGGGTGAGATGAAATTGAGAAATGAAATATTTCAACTAGATGAAAAAAAAAACTGGCGCCTTGGACACGTGGCGGCACCGGATTACCAGAAAATGGCGCGTGTGACTCACCGCCCCACAAGGCGCGTGAGGCGAAACATTTTTTTTTTGTTTTTCCTGATCCTTCCACGTGTCACGTTCTTATAGGTCCGTTGGATTTTCGAATTTTTTTTATCCCAATTCTTTGAGCTGAATTATCACCTAGTAAATTAATTTTTTTTTAATTTTTTTTTCACCAAAATTCATCATTTTTTCCCTATAAATTGATATAAGTTTCATTTGATTTGGACACGAAAAAAAACACTCATTTCTCAATTATTTTTCTTCATTTTAGCCTTTATTTAAAAAAAAATCATTATTTTTTTCCTATAAATTGATGCAATATTTTTTTAATTAAGTGTGAAATATTTTTTTAATTATAAATAATAATAATTATTATTATTATTTTACTAATCATAAAAATAGAAAATATAAATAAAATAAAAGGGGTGGGGTGGGGTGGGGTGGGGTTGGGTATAGAATGATGAGTTGGAGGAAGTTGAAATTTAATTTAATTTAGCCATTGTAGGGGGTTAAATGAAATGGATAGATGAAATATTAGGTGGATGAGAAAAAATGTAAAAAGTGTTAGATGAAATGGGGGAGTGGGATGAAACCGCTGTGGATAGTCTTAGTTTTTTTTTCCAAACTGTCCCGGAGCTTGAACGTAGTGTACCTGATGAAAACTCCGGAACAGACAATTTTTTTAAACTTTAGTGTTTATGAAAATGAGACCTATATCACGCAGACCTTTGATTGACTATGTCGACTTTCTCTGTTTTTTCTGGTTTAAGGATTATGGAGCACAATCTGCTAAAGAGCAATAGGGATTATCATGATAAATCGTCATCATGACCTTGCATATGGTGAGTCTCTTTGGTCTTCCAAGGTAAGCCTATGCTTGTTTTTGTACTCTTGAGACTTTTTAACTATAATTCCTTTTGTACCGTTTCTTTTTCGTATAAACTTTTTAGGATTTTACATTGTTTAACTCTATTGACTCTGAAGGAATTATAGGTAGCTAAAATTGTCAAGGATGACAATGAGCAGTGTAATGAGCGTATCAAAGTATGCTCAATAAGATGTTAACCAAGAGTTTTAAATGCAGCGGAAATAATAAAACAAAAGTAATAAGAACAAAGACAGTTTTAACAATCTCAGCAAGTTTTACTTGCTGAATAAAACTTCTATATTAATAGAAAAGCAAGTAATACTTGCCGAATAAATTAATAAAAACTTTCATGTCAAACAAAAGATGAAAGTAAAGAGGAAGCAAAACTAAAAAACAAGTTACAATAACTTTTAAATGACAAGCTTTGAGAAGCTTAAACTAAGAACTCAAGCACACACACAGATATTAATCTTTGAAACAACAAAGGGTATTCTCTCTCAAATGCTCAGCAAGATTTTTGATAGCAAAATCCCCATCTTTTCTTGTTGTGACTCCTTGTATATATAGAACTTCTTGATGGCACCAAAGTGGCCTTGGCCCAGTTGTATGTTGGTGACTTCCCGAAGGGGAGGTCATCGGTTCGATTCCCCTCAAAGAAAATTTCTGTGGTTTAATTCCTACCTTGGATTTCAGGGTCCTTTGGAGCCCCCCCGGGGCACATCCGTGCAGTTAAGAAAGCAGCATTGCTGGGCTTGCATCCTCAGTGTGGGGAGTTCGAATCTTGGCAGGAGTAGCTGGAGCAGCCAATTAGTGTTGTAAGAGTGATGCAATTGCCTCGGCAGGAGCAGCTGGAGCAGCCAATTGGTGATGTAAGAGTGATGTAAATGTCTTGTAGGAGGGCTCCCTTGGGGCTTTGGAGTATAAGGGGTACTGCCACACTGGCTGCATACGGCACATCCCGCGATTTACCTCCTTTGAAATATCGAAGGGGCTCTCTCAAGTGGTCCAGATTGCAAAATCCTCAAACCTGGGTATAAAAAAAAAAAAAAAACTTCTTGATGGCTGACTTGCATAAAGAAAAACACTTAACAAGAAAAGGTTAGAGTTAGTAAACCTACTCTACAAATATTGTTTGGACCAAAATGACAATAGTGGACTATTTGCCTTTTCACTCTTCTTTTTTATTTCACACATACCAATACTTACTTCAAAAAGAGTTATAAAGGACACTTACATTATTGAAATTCAATAATCAAGCTAAAACAATCAAATATAAATATATACAAAGTCAATCAAGGAACTCAGGAAATAACGAAAATACCCTTAGACAATACATGGTATGTCAAGAATATCTTGCATACTCTTTCAGACTCTTAACCCAATTCTCTTTTGAAGGCCTATTGGCCAATAGAAGAACAGATGATGGAATTTGAGACCTGTTATTAAAGGTCAATGATTTCACATTTTTACCTATGAACTCTAGCCACCTTTGGTGATTATCTTGATATCTTCCTAATTTGAAAACCACGACATATACTAAAAAAATAAAATAAAAAATTAAATAATAGGTGAAAATGGCCACATTTTGTTTCATACTCCATTCGTCCCACTTCACTTGGTACTAATTTCCATTTTGGTCCATCTTACTTCACTTGGCACTACCCAAAATGATAAACTTTTTATAATTTTATATTCACTCTACCCCACCACTCATTCTCTCTCTTCATTTTTCACCACTCAATTTATTCAACCAACACTACTATTTACCCCACTCATTCTCTCTCTTCATTTTCTACCACACATTTCTTTTATTTTATTTTATTTTCTTAGTTATTGTGCCATTCATTTTGGTGCCAAGTGAACCGAGACGAAGGGAGTATATTGTTGGATATATTTGGTGAATGTCTTGGCAAGTAGCTTGAAGTTAGTCTTCAGAAGAAAAAATAGGACTTTAGAATAGTAATTATTGAAAATGCATAGATCATGAAAAATTCTAATTGGATAAGGACAATGCAGATTTGATGGCTCATTTTTCTTCAAGCTATCATATTAGGTAATCGGCTTAAGAGAATAATGATTTCATGATCTTCCAAAACTTGGTAAAATGGGACTATATGATCCAAGTTAATTGTGATCATAGGTAAAAATGTTTCATACTTTTTGATTGTTTGAAAAGAGTATCTTACCCTTGCAGGATATTCGTCAAGCTTTATCCAAGTTGCACTAAAAACCGGGCAAAGTTGTTGCTCTTACAGAAGGCGTCAAATTGTCATACTCATAGTTGGGTTGGATTCAATGATTATTTCTTTTATTTTTTTTATTTTTGCAGCTTATACATTTTGGTATCTAAAGTTTTAGATGAGTGATATTTTTTTAAGAATTGCTTCATATTGATTTATAGTGATTGTGCATTATAAGGTTTTTGATTGTATGAAGAATCTCTGCCATTTTTCATTGCATTAGTTCTTGTACTCATTTTTGGAGGAGTTAAATTTCTTAGCTTTTTTTTGGCATTCTTTTAACTTTCTTAACTGTCTTTAAAATTAATTTTCAAAATTATAATTATAGGTACTTTCTTTGATTTGTTTAAATTTTTTGTCAAAATATCATGTTATACGTTTAACGCACAGGTGTTACCCTAATTACTAATTACAACCCATTCACCTTGAACACAACCCACACTGATAACTAGCCACTAAATTTTCATACATTTTAACCTGCAAAGCCTCCTCAAACAAATGCAAATACAAAACCACCACTACCTCATTACCGCAAATGCTCTCACCAACAGGGAAAGGAACCGTGGAAATCTAATTATCCTAATAAATTTTTAAAATAATGGTCTTTATTTTGGTAATGAGGAACAGTGGGAAGCTGTTGAAATTACCCCCGATTCGAAATGGCCCCGGACGCATCGAATTTGTTTGAAATTACCCCCGATTCGAAATGGCCCCGGACGCATCGAATTTGTTTGAAATCACGAAAACAGGAACGGTTGAATTTCTAAGAAAAAAGAGTCACCACGCAATTTTTATTATAAGTCAAAACTTTGAAAAAGACTGAAAAGAGATTGTTAGGTCCGAAAGTCACGTTACGCCTCGGGAAGAGAATAATTGTGCTCACCCGAAACGCCTTGTATTGACGAGTCTTTCTACCTTTCTCGAAAACTGTGCGTGTGTGTGAGTGTGTGTGAAAATTAGTTAAAAATTAGTTTGGATGGAGGGTTTGAAATGATAGATATTTTGATGGGTGAAATAATGACATAATATATATATAGATACATTATATCAAGATCTTCCGTTATTCGACTCTGTAACATTCATTCCAAGGAGATGAGTTCAGAGGAATTTTAGGAATCATTTCTTGATTTAAATCTGGCATTATAACGTTATTTAATAAAATGACAATAATAAATAATTTTAAAAAATAAAGATATTTATAGTAATTGACAGTAACAAAGACTTTAAGTAAATGACAATAAACAAGTCAAAGTCTTGACTTGGATAGTTAAAGTAAATGCGATATTTAATATTGACGATCAACAAATCAAACGATTTGAAAGGTAAAAGACGTTATTTAAATGACGATCGACAAATCAAACGATTTGAAAGGTAAATGACATTTTAAGTAAGATAAAAATGACAATCAAGAAATCGGGATCTTCCCACTTTTAACTCTAAATTACTTATAAGAAAAGTAATAGAGAAGAGATCATTTCCGGATTCGAAACGGATATTTATAACGTTTACATTTCAAGGAAATGACATAAATAAAATGACAAGTGAAAGAGGGAAATTTAGGGTTAGAAGGAGAGTTTATCAATGTTTGATTTTGGCTCTATATTCTTAGGGTTTGTGGGTCGGATATGAAAGTGTTTGGATTAGGATTTTATTTGGAAAAAATGTGATTTTCACGCAAATCGAGGCAATTTCTCTCTTTTCGGTAATTTCTGGGTTGAAGGCTGTAAATTTTTGGGGGCTGAACTGAAAATAGGGTGAAAAATGTTGGGGGTGAAAATGAAATCTGAGGCTGCTATTTATAGGCAGTAAACATGCAAAACAGGTCGGCCGACCTGTCCTTCAACATGAGGGTATTTTGGTCATTTTACAATCTGACGTGATTTTGACTTTGATTTGACCCTTTGAGGTGACTTTAATCAAAAATTTGGTATTCTTTTGTCTTTCGTCTGGATTTTGACAGTTTTGTTAATTAACTGTCCGAACAAATGTCGGAACAGTCTCGAAAATCGCGTATTTTGAAAAGTAATATTTTTAACGTGTTCTAACGTATTTTTAATACACTTTAATTTTGAATGATCCGGACAGTCCCGAAAAATTTCGTTAATCTGAAAAGTGTGAATTAATATACTTTTACGAACCGAATTTGGGTACTTACAGTAGCCCCTCGGCGACATCAGTTACGGAGAAAGTGGGGTCGTCGAAATAGATAAGGATTCCAATCTGGGAAGATGCCTTACGAAGTGACCTGAACAGTCAAAAGGCTGGACCCTAGAGAAAGGATTCCTACGTATCCACAGTGGGAATCAAGCCGATCGTAGTTCTTGTCCGTTAAGTATAAGATACTTAACTGATCGACTTTAGGTTATGAGATCTTACGCTGGAGATCTAACGGAATGACAGGAACGGTTGTGTCAACGGATGTTACGACAACACGGTCTAAATCCAAAGAAGAGATTGAAGTTCTAACGACACGGTTAGAAACGGAATTTAACCTTGGTAGAGGATGGTACGTTGCTAGGAAAAGGCGTTTAAAGTTCTAACGAAAGCGGTTAGAAACGGAGGAAAATGTTTGATGTTCTAACGAAAGTGGTTAGAAATAAATAAAAACGTTTAACGTTCTAACGAAAGTGGTTAGAAATGAAGAAAAATTGTTTGACGTTCTAACGAAAGCGGTAAGAAACGGAGAAAAACGTTTAACGTTCTAACGAAAGATGTAAGAAACGGAGGAAAACGTTTGACGTTCTAACGAAAGCGGTTAGAAATGGAGAAAAACGTTTGACGTTCTAACAAAAGCGGTTAGAAACGGAGGAAAACGTTTGACGTTCTAACGAAATCGGTTAGAAATGGAGAAAAATGTTTGACGTTCTAACGAAAGCGGTTAGAAACGGAGGAAAACGTTTGACGTTCTAACGAAATCGGTTAGAAATGAAGAAAAACGTTTAACGTTCTAACGAAAGCGGTTAGAAAGGGAGTTCTAACGAAAGTGGTTAGAAACGGAGAAAAACGTTTAACGTTCTAACGAAAGCGGTTAGAAATGGAGGAAAACGTTTGACGTTTTAACGAAAGTGGTTAGATATGGAGGAAAACATTTGGCGTTCTAACGAAAGTGGTTAGAAATGGATGAGATGATTGAACTCTTGTTAAAGGGACGGACTTACGATGATGGACGAAATTTAACATCGGGAGAGGGACGCGAGATGATTGAATTCTCGTTTAAAGGGGTGGGCTTATGATGACGGCCGAAATTTAACCTCGGGAGAGGTGAGAAATAATTTAACCTCAGGAGAGGATGGCGAACGATAATTATGAATTTTAATGAAAATTTTAACCTCAGGAGAGGGTTTTTGAGAAATTATTCGAAAAAATTTAACCTCTAGAGAGGGAACGGGCTTATAATGACGGCCGAAATTTAAAATCACAACGGAATTGCAACAAAATTTAACCTCGGAAGAGGGATTAAATTTAACCTCGGAAAGGAAACTGGACCGTGAAAGGTCGGGATTTGAGGTCGAACCGTGAAAGGTCGAGATCAAAAATTGGACCGTGAAAGGTCAAGATCGAAAATTGGAGATTGGACCTTGAAAGGTCGAGATTGGAGATGAGACCATAAAAGGTCGGGATCGAAGTTGGACCGTGAAAGGTCGAGATGGAAGTTGGACCTGTTGGTGTTATGCCCTAGTCGTATAGTTATTTTGACTTATAACTAAATACCGTTATGTAATCGTCTTTACCATTTATTATAGAGAATGTTTATTTGAATCATTATATGTTTACATGTTTATTATAATATTCTGTGTCCCTAGTTATTGTGAATAACTAGTATAAGTTGGTAATGGATAATCATGGAGATGATTATATGCATGGAGATGCACATTATACTTATGGGTACTTGTTAGAGAACAAGGTACTGGACATGACCTACCTATGAGATTTATGACATGGTCTATGGTCATATAGTCATGATTAAATCTCAAGATAGTAGTGTCATTAGAATCCTTTGTACCTGAGATTATCATCGTCTTCCACTTGATGAACGTTGTGTTTGATGTAGTCTAACACTATCTTTAATAGGATAGCAATAAGGGCTATGTTGGCACGATTGGAGTCTTGTAGGGAAGAATGATAAGTCAAGATGGGATTTGTCCCTCTCGTTGAGAGAGATGTTTGCTTGGGCCCCTCGATGAATGTTGTTGATGAAATGTGTGGCCACACTCAAGAGATTTGATAGAGATCAAATGCACTTGGATTATCAACATATTCAGAGTCGAGAAAGCATTGAACAATATGAGTTGATGTGAACCATGACTCATGTTCAATATGACATGGTGGACAAAGGGATTGTGACAATGATCTATCGAGGAAGCAAGCTTTGATGTTATATTAATTGGATGGATATAATGGCTTGCTAGAAACCACTTATGTCTTGTGAGTTTGATGTTTCAAACTCACTACCAACATAAATATAATTCCTATGGGGTCATACACACCAAGAACGGATTGAAAAATGGCCAAAATTTGGAATTTTGGGTGAGGCGTGCGCCTCACGAAAGGTGAAGCGGGCGCCTCGAAGGCAGTAACTTTAGGGAGGCTGGAAAAGGCTTTAGGCGGCTGCCTGGGATCAGGTGAGACGTGCGCCTCAAGGCCAGAAGGTCTCCCCGTCCTGTTTTGCTGCAACTCCGATTTTGGCTACGAAAAGGGACTCTTTACAATGTATAAATAGAATCCTTTTGCCTTAGCCATAAGATAAAAATTTAGGGTTTTGGAAATATTAAATCATTGATCTTGATTAAGAATCATAGATCAAAACACCCAAAATCAATTCCATAAACAACCATTGATTGTTGAATAACAATTCAACAATCGGGATCATCTAGCAATCCTACAAGATACAAGATCTTGGTTCGTTCGCGTGTGGATTACCGATAGAGGGTGATTCCGTTATCACCTAAAGCTTGAAGATCAATTCATCGCAAGGAAGAACAAGGAGAAGATCAAAGGTTCGTCAACGATTCAAAGTTTGAATCTCAGATTCGTTTTCGAACAACAAAATCGCTGTTAAGATTTGTAAATCTATTTCATAGTTTTAATCTATTCATGTTAGACGGATTCATGGCTAGGGTTTTGTGTTATATGTTAAATCTTCCGCTGCGTATGTAACCCTAAAACCCAACAGTGGTATTAGAGCCGCGTTTTATCATGATTAGGTTAAAATTGGCATGCTAGATATAATTGGATTATATGTTGAACATGATATATGATATAGATCTATGATTTTATGTGTATTGATTTATGAAACAATTATATGCGATATTACATGATTACGATTAATAGTTGATTAATGTAATTGATCTTCTACATGGGTTAATGATCTCTTTAATTTGATTAATTAGATTAGTAAATTCTCAAATTGAAACAAATCGTTTGTTTAGGATTTGATGCTCATATTTAATTTGATTAGCACGTTTACTTGAATCCTTAAACTTTGAGAATTGAATAATTATGTGATTAATAATTGTTATCTATTACATGATTATTTTTATGATCCTAAAGTAGGATAATATGTGAAATACCATGTTCATGATTATGTACACATGAGTTTCATATATAACCATGCGATTTTTGTTACTATGTGAAAACCTTATAAATGTTTAAGTTTTATGTCACCCCTTGATTAGAAAACTTGTGAAATTTTAGGGTATTTAGATGTAGTTTCGACTCAGTTTGTTGCATCAAGATGAGATTACGGTTGATGTAGTTTTGACTCAGTTAGGTGCATCGTTCTATATCTCATATGTTTGAAAAGGGTTAAATTTAATTGGTGCTTTCAAATGAGATTTGACTCAAGGGATAGATGAGATTAAAACATGTGTTGACATTAGACGTCTAGAAATCTCATAAAAGATCTAAGAGTCATATATGATATGATTGATTTTATCTACCTAAATAACTTGATTTCGGGCATTGACTCAGTTAAACCAAAATCAAGTGAAATATGGATCTTAGCCTATTATTTATATGATACATGCTTGTATTTGAAGGTGTATAATTTAGTGGGAGTATTTATAAAATACATTATTTGTCTCTTAGATGGTAAATGTTTTGATACTTATATGTTATATTGTATGTGTATCTTATTGTAGTAATGGCATCTCACAATAATCAACCCCTGTCACTGCGATCCGTCCTTGAGAAAGACAAGCTCGAAGAGAACGGTACAAACTATTTTGATTGGATCAGAAGCCTAAGAATTGTTCTAAGGCAAGAGAAGAAACTGTATGTTCTTGACGAACCCATTCCAGCTGAACCCGCTGCCAATGCTCCAAGGCCAGATAAGGAGCGACATAAGAAACGTGTTGATGATTCTAATGATGTCACTTTCCTTATGCTAGACACCGTGTGTAAGGCCCTTCAGAAGGACCTTGAACACATGGAAGCAGCTTTTGATCTAGCTGAGCGCTTAATGGAAATGCTCCAAGTACAAGCTAGGCAAGAAAGGTATGATGTGGTGAAGGCCCTAAATGCATGTAAGATGCAAGAGGGGCAAGCGGTAGGTCCTTATGTCTTTAAGATGAAAGGACATATTGAGCACCTTGATAGGCTTGGGTATCCTATGAGTTTGGAACTCGCAACGGATACGATATTGAATTCATTGCCTAAAAGTTATGGTCATTTCATTATGCACTATAACATGAGTGGCGTGGATAAGACTGTCAGAATTGCATGCGATGCTTAAGACTGCAGAGAAGAATATCAAGAAGCCTAGTACTGCTAATGTGTTAATAGTTAACAAAGAAAAGGGGTTCAAGAAAGAAGGTAATGCAAAGGTTGCTAAACCTAAGGCAAAAGTTGTCAATGCCGAAGTGGCAAAACCCAAAGTTTCTCAGAGTCGAGAAAGCATTGAACAATATGAGTTGATGTGAACCATGACTCATGTTCAATATGACATCGTGGACAAAGGGATTGTGACAATGATCTATCGAGGAAGCAAGCTTTGATGTTATATTAATTGGGTGGATATAATGGCTTGCTAGAAAGCACTTATGTCTTGTGAGTTTGATGTTTCAAACTCACTACCAACATAAATATAATTCCTATGGGGTCACACACCAAGAAAGAATTGAAAAATGGCCAAAATTTGGAATTTTGGGTGAGGCGTACGCCTCACGAAAGGTGAAGCGGGCGCCTCGAAGGCAGTAACTTTAGGGAGGCTGGAAAAGGCTTTAGGCGGCTGCCTGGGATCAGGTGAGACGCGCGCCTCGAGGCCAGAAGGTCTCCCCGTCCTGTTTTGCTGCAACTCCCATTTTGGCTACGAAAAGGACTCTTTACAATGTATAAATAGAATCCTTTTGCCTTAGCCATAAGATACAAATTTTGGATTTTGGAAATATTAAATCATTGATCTTGATTACGAATCATAGATCAAAACACCCAAAATCAATTCCATAAACAGCCATTGATTGTTGAATAACAATTCAACAATCGAGATCATCTAGCAATCCTACAAGATACAAGATCTTGGTTCGTTCGCGTGTGGATTACCAATAAAGGGTTATTCCGTTATTACCTAAAGCTTGAAGATCAATTCATCGCAAGGAAGAACAAGGAGAAGATCAAAGGTTCGTCAACGATTCAAAGTTTGAATCTCAGATTCGTTTTCGAACAACAAAATCGCTGTTAAGGTATGTAAATCTATTTCATAGTTTTAATCTATTCATGTTAGACGGATTCATGGCTAGGGTTTTGTGTTATATGTTAAATCTTTCGCTGCGTATGTAGCCCTAAAACCCAACAGTGGTATTAGAGCCGCGTTTTATCATGATTAGGTTAAAATTGGCATGCTAGATATAATTGGATTATATGTTGAACATGATATATGATATAGATCTATGATTTTATGTGTATTGATTTATGAAACAATTATATTCAATATTACATGATTACGATTAATAGTTGATTAATGTAATTGATCTTCTACATGGGTTAATGATCTCTTTAATTTGATTAATTAGATTAGTAAATTCTCAAATTGAAACAAATCATTTGTTTAGGATTTGATGTTCATATTTAATTTGATTAACATGTTTACTTGAATCCTTAAACTTTGAGAATTGAATAATTATGTGATTAATAATTGTTATCTATTACATGATTATTTTTATGATCCTAAAGTAGGATAATATGTGAAATACCATGTTCATGATTATGTACACATGAGTTTCATATACAACCATGTGATGTTTGTTACTATGTGAAAACCTTCTAAATGTTTAAGTTTTATGCCACCCCTTGATTAGAACACTTGTGAAATTTTAGGGTATTTAGATGTAGTTTCGACTCAGTTTGGTGCATCAAGATGAGATTACGGTTGATGTAGTTTTGACTCAGTTAGGTGCATCGTTCTATATCTCATATGTTTGAAAAGGGTTAAATTTAACTGGTGCTTTCAAATGAGATTTGACTCAAGGCATAAATGAGATTAAAACATGTGTTGACATTAGACGTCTAGAAATCTCATAAAAGATCTAAGAGTCATATATGATATGATTGATGTTATCTACCTAAATAACTTGATTTCGGGCATTGACTCAGTTAAACCAAAATCAAGTGAAATATGGATCTTAGCCCATTATTTATATGATACATGCTTGTATTTGAAGGTGTATAATTTAGTGGGAGTATTTATAAAATACATTATTTGTCTCTTAGATGGTAAATGTGTTGATACTTATATGTTATATTGTTTGTGTATCTTATTGTAGTAATGGCATCTCACAATAATCAACCCCTGTCACTGCGATCCGTCCTTGAGAAGGACAAGCTTGAAGAGAACGGTACAAACCATTTTGATTGGATCAGAAGCCTAAGAATTGTTCTAAGGCAAGAGAAGAAACTGTATGTTCTTGACGAACCCATTCCAGCTGAACCCGCTGACAATGCTCCAAGGCCAGATAAGGAGCGACATAAGAAACGTGTTGATGATTCTAATGATGTCACTTGCCTTGTGCTAGACACCGTGTGTAAGGCCCTTCAGAAGGACCTTGAACACATGGAAGCAGCTTTTGATCTAGCTGAGCGCTTAAAGGAAATGCTCAAAGTACAAGCTAGGCGAGAAAGGTATGATGTGGTGAAGTCCCTAAATGCATGTAAGATGCAAGAGGGGCAAGCGGTAGGTCCTCATGTCTTTAAGATGAAAGGACATATTGAGCACCTTGATAGGCTTGGGTATCCTATGAGTTTGGAACTCGCAACGGATACGATATTGAATTCATTGCCTGAAAGTTATGTTCATTTCATTATGCACTATAACATGAGTGGCGTGGATAAGACTGTCAGAATTGCATGCGATGCTTAAGACTGCAGAGAAGAATATCAAGAAGCCTAGTACTGCTAATGTATTAATAGTTAACAAAGAAAAGGGGTTCGAGAAAGAAGGTAAAGCAAAGGTTGCTAAACCTAAGGCAAAAGTTGTCAATGCCGAAGTGGCAAAACCCAAAGTTTCTCAAAATGATGCAATTTGCTATCATTGTCAAGAGACTGATCTTTGGAAGTGTAATTGCAAGGCTTATAAGGAAGGCCTAAAAGCGAAGAAGGGCAATACGATTGCTACTGATTCAGGTATCTATGTGATATATATTTTCCTTTCTATTTCTAGTTCATGGGTATTGGATACCAGATGGGGATCTTTCATTTGTTTAAATGTGCAGGGACTAAAGAATAGAAAGCTACTCAAGAAAGGTGAAATTGACATACGTGTGGGGAATGGAGCAAGAGTTGCTGCATTAGCCGTAGGAACATATGATGTAACTTTACCTAGTGGACTAGTACTTGTTTTGAACAATTGTTATTATGTTCCGGATTTGAGTAGGAATATCATTTCTGTTTCTTGTTTGGATAATGAAGGATATAGGTTTCTTATTGAGAATAAGAAGTTTTCTATTTATTTAAATGATATACTTTATTATATTGCAAATTCATTTAATGGCCTTTATGTTCTTGATGTTGAGAAACAAAATAATGTTGAATATATTTATCATGTAAATAAGAAATCTAAACCGAATGATGTGAACAACACGTTCATGTGGCATTGCCGGCTTGGTCATATAAATGAGAAACGTATTTCTAAACTCCATAAGGATGGACTTTTAGACTCACATGATTATGAATCATATGAGGTATGCGAATCTTGTTTATTGGGAAAATTGACCAAACCAACCTACACTAAGAGTAGTGATAGGGATAGTGACTTATTGTCCCTTGTACATACCGATGTATGTGGACCAATGAGTAGCATTGCTAGGGGAGGATTTCGGTATTTCATTACATTCACCGATGACTTATCTAGATATGGCTATGTCTATCTAATGAAGTCTAAAAGTGAAGCATTTTAGATATTTAGAATATTTCAAAATGAAGTACAAAATCAACTTGGCAAAACTATTAAAGCGCTTTAATCCGATCGAGGTGGAGAATATTTAAGTCAAGAATTTGACAGTCATCTCAAAAACTGTGGAATCGTTTCAGAGTTGACTTCACCCGGAACACCATAATGGATTGGTGTGTCCGAAAGGAGGAATAGAACCTTGTTAGACATGGTTCGTTAGATGATGAGTCAAGATGACCTTCATGTTTCTTTTAGGGGACATGCATTAGAAAATGCTGCGTTTACACTGAATCGAGTTCCTACTAAATCGGCTCCTAAGACCCCACATGAGATGTGGCGTGGAAGAAAACCTACTTTGTCTTTCATGAAGATTTGGGGTTACGAAGCTTATGTGAAGAGACTTGTCTCTGATAAGTTAGCACCTAAATCTGACAAAGTTATTTTCGTAGGTTATCCTAAGGAAACAAAAGGATATTACTTTTACAACCGCAATGAGACCAAAGTGTTTGTTGCTCAATATGGTACTTTTCTTGAGAAACAGTTTCTCAATAAAGAATCCAGTGGGAGTAAAATTAATCTTGAAGAAATTCAAGAACCTGAAAATAACATGGGACCATTAGTAGAGACGGAACCAAGTTCACAAGGAGTTGTGGAACCGGTTCAAGATACACAAGTCCATCGTAGATCGAATAGGTTACGATCTGAACCCGAGAGATATGGATTTCTCGTTTCGGAAAGTAATGAAGTGGAAGTCATTGAGAATGATGAACCTACTTCCTATCAAGAGGCGATGTCCGCTCCTGATTCAGATAAATTGCTAGAAGCCATGGAATCCGAATTACAATCCATGTCTGATAATCAAGTTTGGGACTTGATTGAGCCACCTGAAGGTGTTAAAACCATAGGGTGCAAGTGGGTCTTCAAGAAGAAGACTGGCATGGATGGGAAGGTACATACTTACAAGGCTAGGCTTGTAGCAAAGGGATATAGGCAGATTCATGGTATAGACTATGATGAAACATTTTCCCCTGTTGCAATGCTTAAGTCTGTTAGATTTTTTAATTGTCATAGTTGCGTATTACGACTATGAGATATGGCAAATGGATGTCAAAACAGTTTTCCTAAATGGGAAGTTACTTGAGGATGTGTATATGACACAACCCGAAGGTTTTGTCGATCCAAGAAATTATGACAAAGTATGCAAGTTGTAAAGATCCATATATGGGTTGAAGCAAGCTTCTAGGATTTGAAATCTTCGTTTCGACGAAAAGATCAAAGAGTTTGGTTTTGTCAAGAACGAAGATGAACCTTGTGTATACATGGAATCTTCGTTTCAGACTGTCAAGTCTTGGTTAGGGAAATGCTTCTCAATGAAAGATATGGGTGAAGCCGCTTACATCCTTGGCATCAAGATCTATAGAGATAGATCTAAAAGGATGATTGGTTTGAGTCAAAGTACTTACATTGACAAAGTTCTTAGAAGATTCAAGATAGAAAATTCTAAGAGAGGTAACTTGCCAATGGGTTATGGTGTTACTCTTAGCAAGACTCAGTGTCCTAAGACAACTGGTGAGCGAAAGAGAATGAATGAGATTACGTATGCTTCGGCTATTGGATCTATCATGTATGTCATGATTTGTACTAGACCCGACGTCTCGTATGCTCTAAGCATGACGAGTCGATACCAATCTGATTCTGGTGAGAACCATTGGATGGCAGTTAAGACGATCCTTGAGTAATTAAGAAGGACTAAGGATGCGTTCTTGGTCTTTGGAGGGATGGAAGATGATCTTGTTGTAAAAGGTTACACATACGCAAGCTTCCAAACCGACAAAGATGATTTTCGATCGCAGTCGAGATTTGAGTTTATGCTTAATGGAGGTGCAATATGTTGGAAGAGTTCCAAGCAGAGTACCATAGTCGATTCTACAACCGAGGCCGAATATATAGCGGCATCCGATGCAGCTAAGGAGACAGTTTGGGTCAAGAAGTTCATTAGTGACTTAGAAGTCGTTCCAAGTATCACTAATCCGGTAAAACTTTATTGTGACAATAATGGTGCCATTGCGCAAGCAAATAAACCAAGGTCACATCAACGATCCAAACACATACTTAGATGTTTCCACCTCATTTGAGAATTCATAGAAAGAGGAGACGTTAAGATATGCAAAGTATCAACCGATGATAACATAGGGGATCCGCTTAGAAAGCCCATCGCACAAGCAAAGCATGATGGTCATATTAGGTCCACGGGTATACGATACATATATATGGAGCCTAGTGCAAGTGGGAGATTGTTGGTGTTATGCCCTAGGCGTATAGTTATTTTGACTTATAACTAAATACCGTTATGTAATCGTCTTTACCATTTATTATAGAGAATGTTTATTTGAATCATTATATATTTACATGTTTATTATAATATTCTGTGTCCCTAGTTATTGTGAATAACTAGTATAAGTTGGTAATGGATAATCATGAAGATGATTATATGCATGGGGATGCACATTACACTTATGGGTACTTGTTAGAGAATAAGGTACTGGACATGACCTACCTATGAGATTTATGACATGGTCTATGGTCATATAGTCATGATTAAATCTCATGATAGTCATGTCTTTTTTTTAGAATTCTTTGTACCTGAGATTATCATCGTCTTCCACTTGATGAACGTTGTGTTTGATGTAGTCTAACACTATCTTTAATAGGATAGCAATAAGGGATATGTTGGCACGATTGGAGTCTTGTAGGGAAGAATGATAAGTCAAGATGGGATTTATCCATCTCGTTGAGAGAGATGTTTGCTTGGGCCCCTCGATGAATGTTGTTGATGAAATGTGTGGCCACACTCAAGAGATTTGATAGAGATCAAATGCACTTGGATTATCAACATATTTGGAGTCGAGAAAGCATTGAACAATATGAGTTGACGTGGACCATGACTCATGTTCAATATGACATGTGGACAAAGGGATTGTGACAATGATCTATCGAGGAATCAAGCTTTGATGTTATATTAATTAGGTGGACATAATGCCTTGCTAGAAACCACTTATGTCTTGTGAGTTTGATGTTTCAAACTCACTACCAACATAAATATAATTCCTATGGGATCACACACGAAGAACGGATTGAAAAATGGCCGAAAAATGGAATTTTGGGTGAGGCGGGCGCCTCGCGAAAGGCGAAGCGGGCGCCTCGAAGGCAGTAACTTCGGGGAGGCAGGAAAAGGCTTGAGGCGGCCGCCTGGGATCAGGTGAGGTGTGCGCCTCGAGGCCAGAAGGTCTCCCCGTCCTGTTTTACTGCAACTCCAATTTTGGCTAGGAAAAGGACTCTTTACAATGTATAAATAGAACCCTTTTTGCCTCAGCCATAAGATACGAAATTTAGTGTTTTGGAAACACTAAATCATTAATCTTGATTACGAATCATAGATCAAAACACCCCAAATCAATTCCATAAACAGCCATTGATTGTTGAATAATGATTCAACAATCGGGATCATCTAGAAATCCTACAAGATACAAGATCTTGGTTCGTTCGCGTGTGGATTACCGATAGAGGGTGATTCCGTTATCACCTAAAGCTTGAAGATCAATTCATCGCAAGGAAGAACAATGAGAAGATCAAAGGTTCGTCAACGATTCAAAGTTTGAATCTCAGATTCGTTTTCGAACAACAAAATCGTTGTTAAGGTATGTAAATCTATTCCATAGTTTTAATCTATTCATGTTAGACGGACTCATGGCTAGGGTTTTGTGTTATATGTTAAATCTTCCGCTGCGTATGTAACCCTAAAACCGAACAGGACCGTGAAAGGTCGGGATCGAAGTTGGACCGTGAAAGGTCGGGATCGAAGACGGACTCATGGCTAGGGTTTTGTGTTATATGTTAAATCTTCATCGCATTAAACACTCGGCGTCAATTACCACACACTCCCCCTTAGTTTAGACATATACCCTTGACCTCTAAACTAAACTCTGATACCAACTGTGAGCACCCCAACCTGGAACCTAACGCGTGTCCCGAGCTTGAGAAGCCCAAACTAAGAAAACCCATCTTAAATTTTTAAAAACTTTTATTTCACCTTACAAGAGAACCAATTCTCAAACTTCCAAAATAAAATCAACTGATAATATCTCCACTTGGAGGAATTTCAACAACAACTTCAATAAACCGTAATCTGATCAATTACATTGAAAACCCCCAAATAACTTCGTTTTACAAAAGAGTTTTATATACAACTTTCCAAAAGAGTAATACTTAATAAATACTCCCAGACAACCTACTCATATACATAACCTGACAAGTCCCAAAAGCAAAAGTCCACACTCTTATCCCCGGCCTCACTGGTTCAGGTCACCTGTCTCAGCACGATCTAAAACAGTAAAGGGGAAGGGGTGAGAATAAATCTCAATGAGTTATTATGAATGCAGCAAGATGCCAAACAAGATGCAACACATAGCATATTTACACATAACACATTATTAAAGCGGTAAACACCTTACGTTACCTCATTTTACCTTTCCCGTCTGAACAATAAGTCGTACAACGTGGGAGTAAAACTCCGCTCTTTGGTGAACTGCCCCCGTGCACATTCACCGCTTATAGAACTCATACTCCAGAGATCCATATAAGGAAAGAAAATACTTATATGACTCTTCATTCAGAGTACCATATAATAACACCGCTATCTGTAAGGCTTTTGGCTTAATACAGAAGCATTCCACCTAACTCCAATGAAATTGCAGCTAACTGTAAGGCTTTTGGCTCAATACAGAAGCTTGCACACCCCAATCTGTTGACCACAGAAGGGGGACAGTCACAGGTATAATGAACCTTCAATCACTTATAGAACACATCCATAATTGATTGAATTCCATTATACCCCTAAACCTTGTATAATATAAACACGTTCAAGCACATAATAGTTACTTGAAATAAAATCCATCAAAGGGATAATAATATAACAACATGGTAATGTATACTCATGTTAAATCAATACTATAGTGCAACATTCATTTAATACACTATGCATAATACCATCAATGAATATGAATCAAAGTAAGGTAACAATATAATCAATAAATCCACACTTGGGATACAATATAACAACATGCCAAATAATCCACACTTGGGATACAATATAACAACATGCCAAATAATCCACACTTGGGATACAATAGGACAACATGCCAAATAATCCACACTTGGGATAACAATGCCACAATGTGATCAATGCACATTTCCAACTAGCGCAATAGTGTTACCTATAGCTTCTACACTACTCAAACTAACCACCAAGGATATGAAAGCAAGTAAGGTCACCATGTACCATAAACCATTCCTACGTAGTCATTACACACCCTTGAATAACCTTAATAAAAGTTCGAGATCTAATTTCCAAATTTGAACCACTTTGGTGAATTTACGAATCAAGCTTGTCAACCGTTTTCCGGACAATATTTAAACTACTTCCATATTTCCATTTTGACCAAGGAAGATACCGTTGTATAGCTAAAATGTTCTACTACAATTATAGTTAAAGAGGGTTCAATTTGCTAGTGGACCTAAAGGGAATTACGGAAGAAAAATGGATCAATGCTGAAAATTAGAGCGGGCGCGCACCCGGTCCTAGTGGGCGCGCACCTGAAAGTGACCAGATTGAAAGCGGGCGCGCACCCGGTCTCAGTGGCCGTGCGCCCGGTATGTGCGAACAAAGGCACCCAGAATTCAGATTTCAACAGAAACATCAGCAACCCAACCAAGATAACCCCAAACCAAGATCCCTCTGTGTTGTGAACTTAAAAGGGGTTACTAAACTTCACTAATCTCATACTAAATCATTTAAACCCAAGTAGTATAGACCTAGACCACTTACAACTTGATTATTTTACCCAACACACTACCACATTTCATTTTTAACATTCTTATCTCTACTTAAACCATATCATTTTACTCTTTATCACTTCAATGCACAACAACACCACATTAGGTCATTACCCAAATTCTCAACTCCAAGAAAGTGCTCTAAATCATCAACAACAATGATAATAACACAATAACAAAACCAAGCATTTCAAGAACTAGTTATGAAGGGAAGTCATAATAACTCACATCATTAAAAGCATACCAAATCTGTGAGCACCCCAACCCGGGACCTAGCACGTGTCCCGAGCTAAGGGAGCTCAAACTAAGAAAAACCATCGAAACTTTTAAAACATTTATTTGCCTTTAAAAGAAAACCACCTTTCAAACTTACAATTTAAAAATCAATTAGTAATATCTCTACTTAGAGGAAATCCAACCATAACTTTAATAAGCCGATATCTGATCAAATACATTGGGAACCTTAATTAACATCTGTTTAACAAAAGGGTTTTCCATACAAAATATAAAAGAGGAATACTTAACAAATACTCCTAACAACCCACTCCTATACTTAACTTGTCAAGCCCCAAAAGCAAAAGTCCACAATGATATCCCCGGCCTCACTGGTTCGGTTCACCTGTCTCGGGATCTAAAACAGTAAAGGGAGAGGGGTGAGAATAAATCTCAATGAGCTATTATGGATGCAGCAAGATGCCATACAAGATGCAACACGTAGCATGGCAACACTTAACACATTATGAAAGCGGTAAACACCTTACGTTACCTCATTTTACCTTTTCCCGTCTGAACAATAAGTCGTACAACGTGGGAGTAAAACTCCACTCTTTGGTGAACTGCCCCCATGCACATTCACCGCTTATAGGTCTCATACCCCAGAGATCCATATAAGAAAAACAGGATACATATATGACCCCTATATTTAGAGTATCATATACTATCATCGCCATCGCAGAGCCGTTGGCTTCATACAGAGCATTCCCTAGGTTTCTCCTAATTGCAGCGGTATGTAAAGGCTACTTATCGCTCGGTACGGTAGCTTGCACGGCCCCCACCCTGTGGCCACAGAGTGGGGAAGGGTCACCGGTATGACGAACCTTCAATCACTTATTGAACAAATCAATAATTGATTGAAATCCATCATACCCACCCGAACATAAACACGCTCAAGCACATAATAGATACTCGAGAAAATCCACAAAACGGGATAACAATATAATAACATGGTAATGTATACTCATGCTAAACCGAACCATAGTACAACAATTCATGTAATACACAATGCATAATATCACCAATGCATATGAACTCAATTAAGGTAACAATATAACCACATAATCCACAATCGGGATACAATACAATCATGTACCAATTAATCCACACCGGGATACAACACAACAACTTGCCAAATAATCCATACTTAGGGTATTAAGGTATACACCAAATTCAATGATTCCACAAATTGGGATAATAATGCCACAAGGAGATACATGCCCATTACCAATTAGTTCAATAGTGAAACCTATGGCTTCTACACCATTGCAACTATTCACTAAAGATAGGGAGTGAGGCTACTATATATCATAAACCACTCTTACATAGTCATTATACGACCTTGAATAACATTAATTAAAGTTCAAGTTCTATTTCCCAAATTGGAACTATTTTGGTGAAGTCACAAATCAAACCTATCAACCATTTTCGGGGCAATATTTAAACTACTTCCACAATTCCATTTTGATCACTTAAGATGTCATTGAGTAGCCAAAGTATTCTACTTTAATCTAGGTTAAAGAGATTTCATTTTGGTTCGAGTTTGATTAGGTTTGAGCAGCTCTAAAATTGATACTTTGAAACCGAGCCGGGGCACGACTCGTCCCCGGGGCACGACTCGTGCCCCTGACCTTCCCCGAATCTGGCGTCCCCAGTAAGGGGCACGACTTCCCTTTATCCCTAGTCACGACTCGTCCCCATCCAAGGCACGACTACGTGCCGCAGCAAGGCACGACTCGTGCCCTGAACCCGTAATCTAGGTAATGCAATAAAATCCTTTAGTAACCCTAACCAAAATTGTCCCAAACTGATTTTCCCTTGTTGGTGAACTTATAAGGACTTCCTAAACTTCATACACATTATACTAATTCATTTAAACCCCAAGATAACCTAAACCCAAATCAATTACCACTTAATTTCCAACCCATTTTACTTCCATTTTTCATGATTTACCATCTTAATCCAACTCCACACATTTTCTTACACTCTTAATCATTTCTTATGAACAACAACAATATTCCATAACATTAACTAATTACTCAACTCCAAGAAGACTTCCAAGACATGTAACAACCATTACAACATCAAGAACAACAATGGATAGTTCATGAGCACATAAATGAAAAGAGGTCATAACAACTCACTTTTGGATTTTATAAGGAAATGTTGATCTTTCTAGCTAGATGACTTCCTCTAGGTGATCCAACTCCAATGGTGCTCCTAGACTTGATTTTTGGTGAAGAAATGCTTGACTTCAAGGCTTGGGCAAAGAGGACTTCAATGGAGGTTCTCTCTATTTTCTCTAGGTTGAAGAAGAAGGATGAATGAAGGAGAAGGAGGTAATGTGAGGAGGGTAAAGGAGGGGGGGAGGGGCCGGATATGGGGGGAAGTAAGAGGAGGGGATGGAGGTGCCACTTGGCATGCTAGGAAGGAGCAAGACCAATGGCCCCCCTTCAAGAACTTTAAAAACCCATGGCTTTCATCCTTTTTAATTTAAAATAAATCCTTAACCCAAAATTCATCCTACTCAAATAACCTCCTTGCACTATTTATCTTATTTCCCTTTTTATTATTTCCCCAAATTTCTTTATTTAATATCCAATAAATTCTCAAAAGATTCCAATCTTACTACTCACCCAATTTATCTTAATTTACGAATTTAAAGACATGATTGAACACAAAAAGCTAGCATAAATATTAAAAGCATCTAATATAATATTAAAAATAAATGCCTAGGGTTGGGGTCGTTACACTCACTCCCCCTTAAAGAAAATTCGTCCCGAATTTGACTGTCGCTTACTATAAGGATCACATAGCAAAAGTTACCTTTCCCACATTCTAACTTAATACTTTCAATTAGGTTCTCAATGGCATGATTCTACTATACATTTCATAACCCTAACACTCTAGGACTTCACTTCCCAATTAGTCTCTCCAATACTATGATTTTTCCAAGATTTTCCAATTTCATAAGTAATGTGATACTACAACTTAATATTCCGAGAATATCATACCATCATCACTAATCCGAATTTTCACGACCTCAAAGAAAGTATATTAAAATAAAAAGTATTACATCTTATGTTACCCAATACATTACGATATTTCATTTAAAACGTCAAATACTCTGCAAGCTGCCCCAAGTCGGTCTATAAGTCAATTCACCAATCTTTTCTAAAACTTTAAATGGATTAACAACTTTAGCGCCAATTTACCTTAGACCTTGCTTCTCCAATTTCACCCCAACAAATTAGAGATCGATATTTTCTTCCCTAACAACGCCTCATACGGTTTTATCTTAATGCTAGAATGATAACTGTTATAATACGCAAACCCGCTAAGGTTAATTAAACTTCTCAAGTCGAAGGAAAATCCGTCACACAACACAACCTATTCTTCCAGAATTTGGGTAGTCTTCAAATCTCTTCCTTTCGACTAACTAAATCCTCCAACTCTTAGGATCGGTAACAACTCTCAAAGGAAACTTCAAAAGATAAGGTTCCTATTTAAATGACGCAACACAAGTGTAGCTACTCCCGAGTAGAGGATAAGAAAATCCCACTTATCTAAGTTAAATTCCCCAAAGCACACATTATCACTTTCCCATTTCGCATAACACTACACCCTGATCTTCCTTTAAATATACACTTAAAATTTCACAAGATTCTCACGTCCACTAGGTAAGGTAAGAGCCAACCTATTTTTCCATTACTAACAATATGATTCATCCTTATTACATCCTACACCATTTATACTTCCTTTAGAGTCACTAAAGCAACGACTCTACAATTCTTAAGAATTTCTTAAATTTCTTTGGTAGTACTTGCTAACTCAAAGATCACGGACTCAACCTCACAAGATCCTTGGTAACATCCGAGTTTAAGACTATAGAACCCAAAATTTGTAATCCTCTCGAGCTAACTCATACTAGCTAAACTTTGCATACAAGGATTCTTCACAAGGAATAATTAACCCAATTCTCAAATTATTTTTACGATCTTCCCGGAACTTTAATTAACAAAGAGATCATCAATTCTAATTACCCTAAAGCCATCAAAATAAGAATTACGATTCTGCTTATCCTACTCAGAACCAACACAAGAAATATACCGACGGGAGCACATTTACCAATTACTCACAGCTAGCACATAAAATTTTGGAAAAGACTCCCTATGCAGGTCTAGCATATACCAATTACTCTTCACATCTTAATTCAAAACTTTCACCTTATATACCCACATGTAACCAGAATTTCACATTTAAGGTTCACCTATAACAAATACCAATATAAGCAATTTAGGCATGGAAAAAGGAGACTCACCTATTAGGATAGTCTATCATTATACAACAACTACTTAACCCTCCAGGTCAAGTATATCTCAAAATCATAAATTGATAATTATACTAATTCAACTGGCAATACATGCTCAGCCATAACCACATCACCATCGTGGTAAACCAAAGAAGGTTCGAGGTATTCTCTCATAAGAGCAGAATCCTCTAACAATAAAACAAATTTTCAACAATGTATGTCACATATAAGCAAAATGTGATGCCAAATATAAATGATATGCAACAGGATCTATAAAACATGACCCCTAACCTTTGAGACAGGGAATATACCTCTAGTGACCTCTGAGGGATCTATCTCTCCTGAACCCGAAACGCACACTCGACCACAGACCCTCTCTTTCGGTTCCCCTTTGTTATCTCTTTTGATACCACCTCTTTGACCCTTTGGACCGGCACCCGAAGCTAACCTCTGACGAAATGCAGGACAATTTTTCTTGTAGTGCCCCGCTCCTCCACAATTCAAACATTTCCCTTGCTTACTCCAACACCTGTCTTCAGTGTGACCCATCTTCTTGCAATATTTACACATCATCCCATACTGTTTGGGTACTGGCCTAGACGAAGAAGCTACCACAAGTTTCTCTCTCATCCTTCCTGAAGTTAAAGCTCTTGGCTGATCTCCAATGACTTTGGATCCTTGTCCTAGATACTTTGGCTTATCTCCAATCTCACCTTCCAATTTCCCACTATTTTCCTCCATACCATTCTCGATCTTATAAGCTCTCTCTAAGACTGTCTGATAATTGGTGAAGCTATCAATCCCAAATTTCTTCCTAAACTCAATCCTCAAACCTTTTATAAACCTATGAACTCTTTTCGCTTCATACGATACCAAATGAGGGCAACTTCTAGCTAATTCCTCAAACCTGATTACATACTGATTCACCGTCATGATCCCTTGTTCTAGTCCTAAGAATTCGACCTCCTTCTTGTCCCTTGTAACCATCGAAACGAAATAATCCTCGAACTGTTTGGTGAAATTATCCCAAGTCTGGGGCGTATGGTCCCGCTCCCAACTTCCCTTCAATATCTGCCACCACTGATCAGCTAAACCTTCACATTTAAACACAGCATACCTAACTTTCTCCTTGTTGGGACTTCCTATAACCTCAAAAATCCTATTCATTTCTGCTAACCATTTTTCTGCCTTTAACGGGTTCGGATCTCCGTTAAAGCTCGGGGGGTTCATCTTCACAAATCTTTCCAATCCATCACTTTGACATCCTTCATGTTGATTCGGAACTGATCCTCTAGTCTCCATATCCTGTACAAACTTCCTGAATAATTTCATCATCCCTTCATTCTGAATTTCACCTATATCCATATCTCCTTCAATTTCTAGAACCTTCCGCTGATCATCCTTGCTTCCAGCCATTAGAACGAACTCCTGCATAAAACACTCGACGTCAATTTCCACACATTCCCCCTTAGTTTAGACATCTACCCTTGACCTCTAAACTAAGCTCTGAATTGTCCTATGAGCACCCCAACCCGGGACCTAACACGTGTCCCGAGCTAAGGGAGCTCAAACTAAGAAAAACCATCGAAACTTTTAAAACATTTATTTGCCTTTAAAAGAAAACCACCTTTCAAACTTACAATTTAAAAATCAATTAGTAATATCTCTACTTAGAGGAAATCCAACCATAACTTTAATAAGCCGATATCTGATCAAATACATTGGGAACCTTAATTAACATCTGTTTAACAAAAGGGTTTTCCATACAAAATATAAAAGAGGAATACTTAACAAATACTCCTAACAACCCACTCATATACTTAACTTGTCAAGCCCCAAAAGCAAAAGTCCACAATGATATCCCCGGCCTCACTGGTTCGGTTCACCTGTCTCGGGATCTAAAACAGTAAAGGGAGAGGGGTGAGAATAAATCTCAATGAGCTATTATGGATGCAGCAAGATGCCATACAAGATGCAACACGTAGCATGGCAACACTTAACACATTATGAAAGCGGTAAACACCTTACGTTACCTCATTTTACCTTTTCCCGTGCGAACAATAAGTCGTACAACGTGGGAGTAAAACTCCACTCTTTGGTGAGCGCCCCCATGCACATTCACCGCTTATAGGTCTCATACCCCAGAGATCCATATAAGAAAACAGGATACATATATGACCCCTATATTTAGAGTATCATATACTATCATCGCCACTAGAGAGCCGTTGGCTTCATACAGAGCATTCCCCCGGTTTCTCCTAATCGCAGCGGTATGTAAAGGCTACTTATCGCTCAGTACAGTAGCTTGCACAGCCCCCACCCTGTGGCCACAGAGTGGGGAAGGGTCACCGGTATGACGAACCTTCAATCACTTATTGAACAAATCAATAATTGATTGAAATCCATCATACCCACCCGAACATAAACACGCTCAAGCACATAATAGATACTCGAGAAAATCCACAAAACGGGATAACAATATAATAACATGGTAATGTATACTCATGCTAAACCGAACCATAGTACAACAATTCATGTAATACACAATGCATAATATCACCAATGCATATGAACTCAATTAAGGTAACAATATAACCACATAATCCACCCATAGGGATACAATACAATCATGTACCAATAAATCCACACCGGGATACAACACAACAACTTGCCAAATAATCCATACTTAGGGTATTAAGGTATACACCAAATTCAATGATTCCACAAATTGGGATAATAATGCCACAAGGAGATACATGCCCATTACCAATTAGTTCAATAGTGAAACCTATGGCTTCTACACCATTGCAACTATTCACTAAAGATAGGGAGTGAGGCTACTATATATCATAAACCACTCTTACATAGTCATTATACGACCTTGAATAACATTAATTAAAGTTCAAGTTCTATTTCCCAAATTGGAACTATTTTGGTGAAGTCACAAATCAAACCTATCAACCATTTTCGGGGCAATATTTAAACTACTTCCACAATTCCATTTTGATCACTTAAGATGTCATTGAGTAGCCAAAGTATTCTACTTTAATCTAGGTTAAAGAGATTTCATTTTGGTTCGAGTTTGATTAGGTTTGAGCAACTCTAAAATTGATACTTTGAAACCAGGCCAGGGCACGACTCGTCCCCGGGGCACGACTCGTGCCCCCTTGACCTTCCACGAATCTGGCGTCCCCGGTAAGGCACGACTTCCCTTTATCCCTAGTCACGACTCGTCCCCATCCAAGGCACGACTCGTGCAGCGGGGCACGACTCGTGCCACTGAACCCGAAATTCGAACAGAATAAAATCCTTTAGTAACCACTAACCAAAATTGTCCCAAACTGATTTTCCCTTGTTGGTGAACTTATAAGGACTTCCTAAAACTTCATACACATTATACTAATTCATTTAAACCCCAAGATAACCTAAACCCAAATCAATTACCACTTAATTTCCAACCCATTTTACTTCCATTTTTCATGATTTACCATCTTAATCCAACTCCACACATTTTCTTACACTCTTAATCATTTCTTATGAACAACAACAATATTCCATAACATTAACTAATTACTCAACTCCAAGAAGACTTCCAAGACATGTAACAACCATTACAACATCAAGAACAACAATGGATAGTTCATGAGCACATAAATGAAAAGAGGTCATAACAACTCACTTTTGGATTTTATAAGGAAATGTTGATCTTTCTAGCTAGATGACTTCCTCTAGGTGATCCAACTCCAATGGTGCTCCTAGACTTGATTTTTGGTGAAGAAATGCTTGACTTCAAGGCTTGGGCAAAGAGGACTTCAATGGAGGTTCTCTCTATTTTCTCTAGGTTGAAGAAGAAGGATGAATGAAGGAGAAGGAGGTAATGTGAGGAGGGTAAAGGAGGGGGGGGAGGGGCCGGATATGGGGGGAAAGTAAGAAGAGGGGATGGAGGTGCCACTTGGCATGCTAGGAAGGAGCAAGACCAATGGCCCCCCTTCAAGAACTTTAAAAACCCATGGCTTTCATCCTTTTTAATTTAAAATAAATCCTTAACCCAAAATTCATCCTACTCAAATAACCTCCTTGCACTATTTATCTTATTTCCCTTTTTATTATTTCCCCAAATTTCTTTATTTAATATCCAATAAATTCTCAAAAGATTCCAATCTTACTACTCACCCAATTTATCTTAATTTACGAATTTAAAGACATGATTGAACACAAAAAGCTAGCATAAATATTAAAAGCATCTAATATAATATTAAAAATAAATGCCTAGGGTTGGGGTCGTTACAAAATCCTTTTCTACTTCTTTCTACCCAATTGAGATATACTCCTAACATCTCCCAAATCAAAGTAAGATGGATATAACCACATACAATAACTCCATTAAAGTCATTAACATCTTACACTCATTATACCCTCATTCTTTCAACTTAGACCCCCATCTCATAACTAAAATCAATTCAACATTAAATAACCCATTTTACTCAAATTACATTATTCAAAAATACCAAAATCATTTCCTTTCCACAACATATTCAATAACACATAAAGTGAGCAATTATTAGAACGAAGTCATAATAACTTACCAAATTGATGTGAAACGAAATATCTATTTTTTGGGCTTGATGCTCTCCCCTCACCGCCACGAACAAGGATGTACAAACGGATCGGAAAATGAGAAAGAATTGGAATTGTTATGATTTTTGAAAGGAAAGCATTTGAATTGAATTTTTCATGGGAATTTTCTTTTTGAAAAAAGTTGAATGAAGATGATGGTGAAGAGATGGGGAGGTTAAAGAAGATGATGAGAGGATGGGGAGGTATGGCCTCCCTTGACTAAGGTAAATGCAATAATTAAACTTTCCACTTAAGTCCCCCAAGTCTAAAGCAATGCAAGCTAACACCTCATCTTCCATTCTTTACACAAAACTCCTCACTTATAATATTGTATTTATTTTCAATTATTTTAACTTCACCACAACACTTTATATTTATTTCAATTAAATCCTAAATCTTTAAAGTTATTTCATAACTACCCTAACTTCATATAAATCATCTAAGACATAAATGAGCACATAAAGTCAACAAATAGCATAAAATGTATATAATGGGATGCTAAAATAGTGCCTAGGGTTAGGGTCGTTACAGTCGGGATGGAAGTTGGACCGTGAAAGGTCGAGATCGGAAATTGAAGATTGGACTGTGAAAGGTCAAGATTGGAGATGAGACCGTGAAAGGTCGGGATCGAAGTTGGACCGTGAAAGGTCGAGAACGGAAATGAGATCGTGAAAGGTCGAGATTTAAGTTCAGACCGTGAAAGGTCAAGAGAGGGAGTTGGAATGTGAAAGGTCGAGATTGAAAATTGGACCGTGAAAGGTCGTGGATGCATCGGATGAGGAGCAGGATTCAGAGTAGTCCTATAGCACTTTCGATAGTTATTTCTCTATATGTACACCTTATTTCGGATGTTGTTTATTTCTATTTGGGATGCCCTTGTTCTGAGGCGAGACTTTGTACACTTTATTATTATTATGATTGCTTTTATTTACTTTTGGCATTTAACGAAACAAGATAAGGAAGTAAATCAAACGAAATACATAATGGCGGAAACAAACTGAATAACAAATTTGAACAAATAATGACCCAACAGACCGTGCCGGAATTTCATATGTTCATCTTCCTAAGTTACTGCTATTATATATATTTTTTATTTTGCACTGTCGCACGAGCCCGGGACGGATTTGGCATTGCATGGGTAATGTTTCACGGATTGGTTTGTTGTTTTGAATATGTTATGTTTTGGAAAAACAAGGGAACACAATACAGCAAGGCTGCAGTTTGATTGATTCAAACATGCAAAACAGGTCGGCCGGCCTGACTTTCAATTTTGGCTCCTATAAATTGCAGCTTCAGTCTTTGCTCATTTTCAGAAACTCAAAGCCATTTTCACTGCAGTCTGAAGCTGAAATCCATTTCTTTCCTTTAAACAGCGTCCCTTCTCTTCTATGGCGAAATCCTTAGATAAATGTGCAGAATTGCAATTGAATTGAGTGTAAAATTGTGGGTAATTCCAATTTAAAAAATGGTCAATTTCATGTTCCTAATCCTTAAGTGGCACATACCCACCCAGTTACCCATTCTCTCTCTTTTCAGATTGAACACCTTTTAAATTCTTCTTTTTATATTTGAATTGATTTTCCATTCAATATGACATTAATTTTGGTTTCTTGTTTGATCTTTGAATTTAGGTTTCTTGTTTGATCTTTGAATTGAGAATTTTGTTTATGATTTATGGTGAAAATGGGTGGTGATTTATGGCGGTGGCTCGAAATAATGAGTGGTGAACTAAAGAGTGTGGAGGATAAGAAAGAAGACTACTAAATTCATTAAATAGACTCACAACTGTTAAATATATTTAACGGGTGTTAGTATTTTTCATATATCATTAAAAATTTTGTTATTTTTTTAACGTCGTTAGGATACGTTCCATTATATGAAATGAGATGAAAAAGTACGTTACATTAAGATGACATACCGTAATATGTTTCATTAATTGTAAAAAATCGTATAATACGTTATCCCAATTTATCATTTACCCAAGTTCAAATTATAACTTGCTTGAATGAGTGACCTGAACTAATAGCTTTGCTATCAATGCCTAAGGGGTGCACGTAGTATTTACACTTATCAATGACCTTTCTTTTTTGCAGCAGCAAATGGTTAGTCAAACCAATATTTCAATGCCCTTTCACTCTGACAACTCAAAGATGATACGTCGTCAGATCTAAAACTTTCCATCACTATAAAGATTTAGTTTACAATCAGAAGGCAACTTCAGGGAGTTGCAACCTGGAAAAACTAAATGAAGGCAAAAATATAGACTTTGTTTCAGAGTAAGAACCAGAACATCTTTCACTCTCAACAGGGCTTGATCCAAAAGGTGTTTTACTCGCACAATCAACATCACGATAGAAACTAGAAATTGCAGTAGCACAAGTCCAAAACCAGTTAATACTTACAAAAAAGAGCTGTTATACTTGAACCATGTAGCAAAAACAAGACAGCCTCGAGGGTTAGAAAAGTATCATATCCAAGCATGATAAACATAGAAACATGCTGCTTACCTAGATAAGATTGGAAATTATTGGTTTGCAAATATTCTGGAGCTCCTCCATCTTATATTTGAAATCCTCCGCTCTTGCATGCAAATTGGCAGACATCCACTTAAGAGTCTGGTCAATAGCATTCGTCATCTTCTTCTTGTCACCTGGAAGAATCTTAGAACCAAACTTATTAATAGTATTCCTCATATCATATGCATAGCCCTCAAGAGTGTTTTTGGCCTTTACTTTCTTTTCTATCCGCTCATCCTCAGCCTTGAACTTTTCAGCTTCCTGGATCATCTTCTCAATGTCTTCCTTGGACAGTCTACCTTCGTTATTAGTGATCGTAATACTGTTCCTATGTCTGCTAGCCTTGTCCTCCGCCGAAACATTTAAAATTCCATTGGCATCAATGTCAAAGAGAACATTTATCTGGGGGACACACCTTGGAGCAGGACTAATTCCAGAAAGCAAAAAATTGCCCAACAAGTTATTCCCTTCTATCACTGGCCTCTCTCCTTCATACACTTTGATATCAACACTACATTGATTATCATAGACTGTCGTGAAATTATTCTCTCTCGTGGTGGGAATAGTAGTATTTTTAGGAATTAACACCGACATAATCCCGCCATTAGTCTCAATCCCAAGGGAGAGAGGGGTGGCATCCAAAAGCAAAATATCTAGCCCCTTTTGATTGCCCTCGCCACTCAGTTTAGCAGCCAGAACAGTAGCACCGTAGGCAACCGCTTCATCAGGATTGATGCTCTTGCAAAGCTCTTTTCCATTAAACAAGGCTTTCAAAAACTCCTGAACCTTTGGAATTCTGCTACACCCACCAACCAACACAACATCATGGACATCTCTCTTATCCATCTTGGCATCTCCCAAACAATTCCCAACATGCTCCATGCACTTGCAAAATAGATCCATATTGAGCTCCTCAAACTTAGCCCGGCTCATTTTCGACTCAAAATCAATATTCTCAAACAATGCTTCGATCTCAACCGTGGTTTGGGTAGTAAAAGAGAGAATCCTCTTTGCCCTTTCACAAGCACTCTTCAGTCTCCTGAGAGCTTTTGGATTTCTACTTATGTCCACATTATTCTTCCTATTGAACTCGTTAACAAAGTGATTCACCATCCTGTTATCGAAGTCCTCCCCTCCCAAGTGAGTGTCACCAGCTACTGCCTTCACTTCGAAAATACCCTTATCAATTGTTAGAAGAGAAACATCAAAAGTACCACCACCCAAATCAAAAATAAGCACATTCTTTGCACCAAAGTTGGTATGTGTCCTGTCAAGCCCATAAGCAATGGCTGCAGCAGTTGGCTCACTGATTATGCGCATGACATTGAGACCAGCAATTTGACCAGCATCCTTAGTGGCTTGGCGCTGCGAATCATTAAAGTAAGCTGGGACAGTGATAACAGCATTCTTTATCGTTTTCCCAAGAAATACCTCTGCAACCTCTTTCATCTTAACCAGAACCATTGATGAAATTTCCTCTGCTGCAAACTGTTTCTCTTCACCTTTGTGAGTGACCACAATCATTGGCTTATCAGCAGAGCCACAGATGACCTTGAATGGCCATAAGTACACGTCACTTCGAACAGTGGAATCGTTGAATTTCCTTCCAATTAACCTTTTAGCAGCTGTCACCAATGCAGTAATGGTTAGTGCCATACAAACTTATAACCCAATAATTAAATGAAAACAAAAATTACACATACAAACCCCACCGATCAAAATTAAATTGTTGTACATATATATTCATCACAATTTCACAAATAATAAGAAAAGAATGTACTATTTCCTCCCAACTTAGAACTCCAATTCACACTGATTAAGCTAAAGTGTTAACTTTCATATATTCCTCTTTTTAGAGTTAAACTCGCCATCACAAATGTTACAATAATAGAGGCAGGGGGGAAGTTTAAACCATATTCTCCATCCAAGCAGAACCCTGATCATTAATGTTGCAAACTTGCAATATAAGTATAGGACATGTTTTAAAACATATCAAGCAGAATCCTTGTAACACAACACTCATCACAATTACTATATCAATCATAATTTTTGTAATATACATCTACTTTCAGAACGTCAGAATTTCATCGATATATATATATATATATAGATATTTATATGTATGCATGTAGATTATAAATTCAAGAGAACACAAAATCTAGCCATGATACCAGGCTACCACCTATCAGAAAGCAGCAAGTTTATCAGTAACTGAAATCTAGTTAAGAAAATACAATTGATGCTACAATGGTCACACTTTCCAAAGTTAACATCTCACAGCCATTGATCACAATATTACACTAAGAAATCCTCAGTTCACAAAACATATCTGCAAAAGTGTGCATGCATATTATGTAACCTAAAAAAAAAAAAGAAATTACTGCATGGCCACACTTTCCAAAGTTAACATCTCACAGCCATTTTTCATTTTGAATAATTTAAAAAAAAATTGTCACTTCTAAAAAAAAGAAATTACTGCAATTTCAAGAAGGAACTTGCAAATTATAACTATTAATATTATTATTTCGCCGTAAGGGCATAAGAAAATGGAAAAATTCCCCTGAGGCCCCTCTGTCCAGATTTTTTTCCCCTTAAAGAAAACTTTTTGATAAATCTCAAATAAGGAGTTATCCTCAAATTAAAATTCCTCAGACACCCCTAGGCTCTCCCTCCCCTCACGTCATTTTCTCTCTTCTTCCCATTTTAATCTATTTACTCTCTCTCTCTCTCACACACACACATTAAAAATTCTCTCTCTCCCAACCATCTCCGGCCGGCGACCTCCGGCGACGGCATTTCTCTTTTCTTCCCTTCATCTTTTCTCTAGATCTTCTCAGTCACCGTACTGCTAGATCTACAATATCTCCGGCCAGATCTACATTATTCCAGTTAGATCTACATTATTTTCGGTGAGCCCCTTCATCTTCTCCGGCGAGCCTCTTCATCTTCTTTCCCTTCTTCGTTCAGATCCAGCGAGATCTTTCAGTACTTCAAGTAGTTCATCCGGTGTCTTCAGTTTAACACACTTCTCGGTTTCCACAATCACGCTGCTTGTGTTTTGTTGAGTGATTGGTTTTTCACTCTTGGCCTTCTCCGCCTTAGGCAAGAAACATAAAACTAATTAATCTGGATTTACTTTTTAATCTGGATTTACTTTTGGATTTACTTTTGTGGACAAATATATACATTGAATATGGATTAATTAAAAAGTAAATTTCCTTATAGACCTTGGTGTGTCTAGAATTCATCTTCCCGTGTTATCGAAAATATCCAGAGCTTTTGATATTGATATTGACAAGGCCATGCTTCCGAGGTAATCATCATCTTAAAAGAGTAGAGAATGGTTGTGGTTGATTTGCTTTTGTGGACAAATATATACATTGAATATGGATTAATTAATCCATATTCAATGTATATATTTGTGTCACTTACAAACAACATTTGTGGACATATACCGATTGTTATAATATCTCCGGATCTACATTATAAGACTTTTTAAAAAGTCTTATATATGTTACTTATAAGACTTATTAAAAAGTCTTATAAGTTACTACTTATAAGACTTTTTACAACACAATTCTCAATGTTCAAATAGGTCTTATAACTAACTTATAAGACTTTTTAAAAAGTCTTATATGTTACTTATAAGACTTATTTAAATGTCTTATAAGTTACAACTTATAAGACTTTTTTACAACACAATTCTCAATGTTCAAATAGGTCTTATAACAAACTTATAAGACTTTTTAAAAAAATTTATATGTTACTTATAAGACTTATTAAAAAGTCTTATACGTTACTACTTATAAGACTTTTTTACAACACAATTTTCAATGTTCAAATAGGTCTTATAACTAACTTATAAGACTTTTTAAAAAAGTCTTATATGCTACTTATAAGACTCATTAAAAAAGTCTTATATGTTACTTATAAGACTTTTTAAAAAAGTCTTATAAGTTTATAAGTCAATTATAAGAGTAATTCGTTGTTATTATGAGAGTAGTTCGTTGTTATTATTCAAAATTTTGATTTTTTTTTTGTTGAAAAAATTGTCTTAAAATTTTGATTTTTTGGTTCAAAATTTTGATTTTTTTGTTATTATGAGAGTAATTCGTTGTTATTATGAGAGTAATTCGTGTTATTTAATTCTCAAAGTTTCAGTGACTAAAGTATAATTTTTAGTTTTCGAATTGGGTAACCACCCTTCACACACGTGTAAGAAAGTAAGGGTAATTATGTCTTTGTATTACCGAGGGGTGTCTGGGGAATTAACTAAATGTTGTTTCCTAAATTGGGTTTAAATCTCGCCCAAGGGGCCCTAGAGGAAATCGGCCAAAGAAAATCTTGCATAACAAAATGATAGCTACTAAAGTATTTATAATCTCTCAACATTTATATTAATGTTTAGTATTGATTGTTTTGCAACCATAGCTAATAGTCATCAATGAAATCTAGCAGACACCTAGCGGATATATTTTAGATTCTCAATCCCCCGTTACACAAATACAGTTACTATTACTTCATATTTTCTACTTTTTTTTTCTCTTTAGGACCAGACTAACATTCTCTTGTGCTTGAACTTAGTAGATAATCTCATTTGACAAATTAAGTATTTTCAAATCCAGGACCGGTCCTGTGGAATTTGGGGCCTAGGCAAATTATTTTATTGGGGCCCCCACAAGCAATAGGGAGATGACATTCTCAAATCTCTACTACTTCATTCGTCTTTCCGCCGCTCGTCTTTTTTATTCTACTAGAGGTGCATATTCTTTACTTTCTTAAGTTTAACAATATTGAACAGTTAAATCTAAATTGTACCGTAGACTTAAAACGAGACTTGAGGAATTTTATTACTAAAAATATTGAGTTCTAAACAATGACAATTAGGTTTGGTATTTAGATTGAGATAATTGCAAATAAAAAAAGCAATAAATTTTTGTAATAATTGCAAAGGTTTTACAAAATATATTTTACCAAAATTTTAGTGTTAAATGCAAATAAATAATACAATGATGATGAAATATTGATTGTAAATAGTTTATTAAAATTATATTACAAAAGAAAAATCAAACCTAAAAAACGAGAGAAAACTCAAATGTTTAAACTAGGAGTGAGGAAAAAGGTGGGTAGAAGAAAAGATAAAACGTTAAACCGGGAGAGGGAGAGAAAAAGTGTGTTGTGGAAGAGAGAAGGAAACAAAACGTTTATCCCAGGTTTCGAACTCTGGTGAACAAAAGAGTCAAGAACAGATCACACACTCTTTCACCGCAGGGCCACTGACTATGATTAGCAAATATGTACACACTTGCTATATATAAACATATCTAAAATTTTGTGGCCCTAATTTCGAGTAAATTTTAGGGGGCACAAGGCGGTCGCCTCACTTATCTCATAGCAGGGTCGGGCCTGTTCAAATCATACCTTTATAATAAAAGTATACTCCATACCCCCAAACAATAATCTCATTCTAAAACTGTTAGTAGTTAGCACAATTATAAGGCCAACTCCAATGGGCACTACTTTCTGCACTATTGGGCCAAATCTTGCCCTAGTACTGCACCAATGCACGCTATATATTGCGCCAAATTTGGTGCAAGTGAATAGTGTTTTGGTGCAACACTATTCAATACAACAAAATTGGCGCAATATGTTTACTTGAATATTTGATCCATTAGATTTTGTGTATTGTAAAAAGTAGATTATGTGTTTATTAATTATGGAGCATGCATTACTTGTTTGTGCATAATTAAAATTGCTTATATTTTTGAAAATGAAACACCACAACTAAAAGAGAGTAGTATAAAGATGATGTGGAAGAAAATATGCTAAAAATATTCTTTTTAGGGCAAAAATTTGGTGCAATGGGTTGGAGATGAATCAAAATTCCGCGAAAAAAATTGCAATTTTGCATTAGAGATGCCCTAAGAATGCACAAAAAGTTAAAAGCAAGAAAAAAGGGTTTGAGACTAGATAAAAAAAACTATGGGTTTTAGGGTTAATTAGTTTACAGCTAAGAATAACATGAACCAGATAACAACAAAAGTTGCAATAAAGTACGGAGTAAGTGTAAGAGAGTAACCGAAGACGGTATGGAGAGGGTTGGTGTGGACTTGATTGTAAGCAGCGTCTCCGATGAGTCTCTGAGTATCGTTGAAAGCAACGTACGACGGGGTTATCCTGTTCCCCTGATCATTAGCGATAATCTCAACTCCGCCGTGCTGCCATACTCCGACACAAGAATAGGTGGTGCCTAAATCTATGCCAACCGCCGGCCCTTCTCCTTCAAGCTTCACCTCTCTCGCCATCCCACCCCACACTAGTTTTGATCAGAGGGAAAAAAGAGCTTCTAATAGAAGAATGGGTGAGCATAACACCACTCTAGGTTTAATATGTAAACAGGAAGTAGGAGAAGATGATGGGTCGTACCGGCTCGATCCGTACGAACCAAAGTCAGTCTGATGAAACGGGCCTAAATTCGGTTTGACTCGGCCCATTTCAGATATTCAAGCCTAGTCTGTCCGTTTGTCCCGGATCTAAAATAAAGATCCACGGCCAAATGGGTTTTCTAATTTTTTTTTTTTAATCAGAAAAAATAAGAAAAAAATATGGAAAAAATAAAAAGTAATTTTATATTTAATAAGCTATTTTTTTTAAATAAATAATTACTTAGACATAAGAAAATTAATTGTTTATATATAAAAAAAGATATAAAAAAATTAAACAAATAAAAATATATAAAGAAAAAAGGGACGGACTACCTTTTATTTTTATTTTGTTTTTTAAATTTTTTATTGACTAAGAAATAATATTTTAGACTTTTTATTACTGATATTTTTTATAAAAATATATATATATAAAAAACAAATTAAACAAATGAAAGTATATAAAAGAAAAGAGGGACCCATTACCCTTTATTTATTTTTTATTTTTTATTAATTTTTTATTGACTAGAAAATAATGTTTTAGACTTTTTTTATTACTGATATTTTTTACAAGTAGGTATATATAAAGTAAAATTAAACAAATGAAACTATATAAAATAAAAGAGGGACGTACTACCCTTTATTTTTATTTATTTTTTTTAAATTTTTTATTGCCTAGAAAATAATATTTTAGACTTTTTTATTAATGATATTTTTGACAAAAAGGTATATAAAAAAAGATTAAAAAAAACTAAACAAATGAAAGTATATAAAAGAAAAGAGAGACGGACTACCCTTTATTTATTTTTTATTAATTTTTTATTGACTAGGAAATAATATTTTAGACTTTTTTTATTAATGATATTTTTTACAAAAAGGTATATAAAAAAAAAAAACTAAACAAATGAAATTATATAAAAGAAAAGAGGGATGGACTACCCTTTATTTTTATTTTATTTTTTATTAATTTTTATTGACTAGGAAATAATATTTTAGAGTTTTTTATGTCTGATATTTTTTACAAATAGGTATATATAAAAAAAAAAAAAAAAAAAAAAACTAAGCAAATGAAAGAAAGAATATAAAAGAAAAGAGGGACGAACAACCCTTTATTTATTTTTTATTAATTTTTTATAGGAAATAATATTTTAGACTTTTTTTATTACTGATATTTTTTACAAATAGGTATATAAAAAAAAGATAAAAAAAAAAACTATACAAATGAAAGTATATAAAATAAAAGAGGGACGAACTACCCTTTATTTATTTTTTATTAATTTTTTATTGACTAGAAAATAATATTTTAGACGTTTTTTATTACTGATATTTTTTCACAAATAGGTATATAAATAAAAAAAACTAAGCAAATGAAAGTATATAAAATAAAAGAGGGACGGACTACCCTTTATTTTTTATAAAACAAATAGGTTCGTAAGACCTCTCTGATCCACGAACCAAACGGGTCACGGACCAAACGGATCTTCTGATCCGCGGGTCAAAGTTCGACCCGTACGGACATCTATGGTTCAGGCTCGTCCCGTATACGAAGCGGGCCAAGCGGTTAACGGGCTGGACGGGCGCGGGCCAATCGGGCTGCGGGCCACGGGTCGGACGGTCCGACCACGGACCTGGACCCGAAATGGCCATCACCAGTCCAAGCCCCGTCTTGTATACAAAACGGGTCAAACAAATAACAGGTCGCGAATTGACGGACGCGAGCCACACGGACTGCGGGCCACAGACCGAACTGATCGCCCACGGATCTGGCCCCAAAATGGCCATCTCCGGTGTTACTTATTTTCAAAAGTTTTTCACATTGGAATGTGTGTGCACTCTGACGCCAAATATTCCAAATCTTTTGTACTCCCAAAATCCTTCCTACTACCAAGTCGTCGTTTTATTTTCACGAATTTTAAAAATCAAAAAAAAAAATTGTCGGCATCTTCATTCTATAAATATATTAAAGCAAAGTCATTTTTAAATTTGGCAAGTTCAAATAAAAAAAATGTTACTATCAAAAGGCTGAAAATGGAAATTGATTCAACACATGATTTTAACAAATGGTTTTGAAACATGGGTGGAGAAAAAGTGGCAAAATGATCTATACTATTCACACTTTTTGAAAACTTTTGGAAATGTGCAATTTTTTTCTTTTTCATTAATTAATCAACACTAGGTGTCTAGACTAGGTTGCAATATTTGAATATTTTCTAATTATTTCTTTAAAAAATAATTGTTTAATGAGCTTTAAAATTTATTATTTTTAATTCAAAAAAATTGAAAAAAATACCTTATTTTTAGTCTAATAAACTCATTAAGCAGTTATAATCTAAATATATATTCTTATATTTTAGACTAAATTTATTGTTTTCTAATTACTAATTAATAACAATTTTTTTTGTATTAACGATAATTTTAAATTTAGTTGTTGATATTTAATTTGTTTTTTTTTCATTTTTAGTCTAAAATTTAAGAATATATATTTAGATTATAACTACTTTTCTTATGTTTTCGAGATAGATGATCATTAGTTAGATATTTTTTTTATTTTACTTTTGTCAAAAAAAAAGAAGAAGATTTTATTTTTTTTTAGATAAAAAAATAAAGAATGTGGAGATAATATGGGTGACTATAGGGAGGGCCGAGGGGGGGTAAGGAAAGTTTTGGAAGCAAAAATTGGTTACTTTTTATTTAAAAAATAAATTCATTATGTTATATAGTAATTACTATTAATGCATGTTTGTAGGCTTATAGATCCGGATTGTTAGGCTTAATAGTTGAAAATTTCATTTTGCTTTAAAAAAATATCGATACTACTATAAATAATAATCCTGTCTTTTTTCAAAAAAAAAGTATATGAATTTTTACTTTCAAAAAATAAATATGTCTGATTGAAAAAATAAAAGAAAAATGTTTATGATTTAAAATTTAAGCAAATAAGATGATTGAGATTTATTCATTTATTTTTTTGTTTGAAGCAAGAAGATAATTTAATTGAGAAAAAAAGGTAAAGAGATAACTGCTCTTTTCAATAAAGTCATACAACTAAAATGATGATAAGTGTCTGCCTTAACTATTTTCTAATATTATCTTTCAAGAAATAAAAAACTATTTTCTAATATTATCAAAAGATTTTCCTTCACATTTTTTTTAATCAAAATCTTCTTACTTTGAAAATTATAAATTTCATTAAACGAACTTATTTCTGAAAATTGGCAAATTTCTAGGCTTAAAATTGGGAGCAAAAAACCAAAATATTACTTTTTAAATAATTATTTACCAAAATAACATCAAAAAAAAACTTATTTACCATAATAACAATTTTTTTGAAAACCGGCACTCTATTTTCCGGATTTAAACAAAATTCGGAACCTCTAATTCCGATTTTAAAAATCTTTTTTTTTTTTTTGGTAAATTCGGAACCTCTATTTCCGATTTTAAAAATCAATTTTTTTTGGTTAAATCCGGCAATACAAGTTCCGGTTTTAAAAAATGAATTTTTTTTTTTTGGGCTAGGTCGAATATTGTCAGAGAGAATTGATTTTTTTTTTAATTTGTGTAATCCGGAAGTTGTACTTCCGGTTTTAAAAATTGTAAAATCCGGCATCTCTAGTGCCGGTTTTAAAAAAAACATTTTTTTTTGGTCAGAGAGAGAGTGAAATTAAATTTTTCTTTTTTAAATGTGTAATCCGGCATTAGAGATGCCGGTTTTAAAAGTATTTTTTTGTTTTTTTGTTTACATTAATTGCTTTGACTGAAACACTGAAGAAAAAAAACTGACAAAGTTGAAAAAAGTAGCTTGTACCTACTTACACAGAAAAAATAAAGAAAGAAAACAAAAGAAGAAGATAGAAAGAAAGAAAGAAAGAAAGAAAGAGGGAGAAAGAATTCGTTGTGCCATTACTACACAGAAGAAATAAAGAGAGAAAACAAAAGAAGAAGATAGAAAGAAAGAGAGAGAGAGTATTCGTTGTGTTAGAGAGAAAGAAAGAAAGAAAGAAAGAAAGAAAGAAAGAAAGAGAAGAAGAAGAAGAAGGAGGAGGAGGAAAAAACAAGTAGGAAGAGAAGATTAAGAAAAATTTGTAAGGTTAGTTATTTTTTTTTGTTTGTTTAATTGGTTGTTAAATCTATTATTATTTGTTTGATTAATTATGGCTTTTAAAAGAATTATTTAAATAATTATAATGCAATTTTAACAAAATTGTTAAAATTAATTTGATAAACTTACTGATTTTTAAGTTTTGATTTTTAAAATTAAATTATATATAGTGCTTGTTAACTTAGGATTTTGACACATTTTTTTTTAATTTTTTAGGAAAAAATATGAATGGAGTTCCACTTGTTTTCATGTGCTATTGGGGAGAAAATGATGAAAATCCGTTTGAAATTGAGAATTTTGAAAAGGCTCCAAAATGTGCACTTATGGCTAAAACTCGATGGAGTTATAGGAAGTTGATTAAGAAGTTATGTAAGAAAATTGGGGTAGATCGAGCCAATATTCAATTCGAAGTTACTTGTAGATATCCTCATCTTGTCGCCCATGAGGTTTCAAACTACATTCCATTTGTAATCAAGAATGATATGCGTATGAAACTCATGTTTGATGTTTCTGCTCAGTTTGGGGGGTTGAGTTGCTTACAATTGTATGTTAAAATGAATTCAGTTGATAATGTGAATGTTGAGGAGCCATTCCAAAATGAGTATGTTAATGACATGGATACCTTACAGATGGATTCTTTAAGCTACTACAATGAGAGGGGCGTTGGAACAAGTACAGGAACATATGTGGAAGAGGAAGAGGGACAGGGACAGGGAGAGGAGGAGGAGGAGGAAGAGGAGGGAGAGGAGGAGGGGGAGGAAGAGAGAGATGGGGAATGGTATGATGATTCAGATAATGATCCAAATTATGAAGAAAATATTGGGGCCCTTATAAATTATGATCGTGATGATGGATACGATGATTGTAGTAGTGCTACCGATGTTAGCGAGAATGAGGGTGATGATGGGGTGAGGGAAGATTTGGGGGTACATTTTGTTGGTTACGAACAGACGCAAGATAACGTGTATGAGAGAGAAACCTATCAATTTTATGGTGATATTGGGGAGGGATCACAAATTTATGGTAATAACGAATGTAACTTTGAGGCTTGGAATGGAGAATTTGATGATATTGCCAAAGGTATGCGCTTTTCTCAGAAGTTTGAGGTGCAACATAAAATGAAAATATTTCATATTAACAAAAATTTGCGCTTCAAGGTTAAAAGAAGCACAACCCGAAAGTGGACGATTGAATGTTTGGTGAAAGATTTTCCATGCAATTTTTATGTGAATGTGAGTTTGAAGAAGAGTGGTTATTGGGAAATAACCAAGTACACGGGTCCTCATTCTTGCTTGGAGTACGAAATTGCCGAAGATCATCCAAACTTAGATGCTAAGTTCATAGGACGAGAAGTTTTGGAACTTGTTAAGGCTGATCCCGAGGTGAAGATTTCAGTTGTGAAGGCAACAATAAAAACTAATCATGGGAAGGATGTTTCATATAGAAAAGCATGGTGTGGTAAACAAAAAGCCATTGCAGAGGCATATGGAGACTGGGAAGGATCATACATAAGGTTGCCACGTTTGTTAGCAGTTATCCAAAAGTGGAACCCTGGAACAATTGTGGAGTATTCTGATCCTCCTCCTCCCGGTGCTTTAGGTATGTTTGATCGTGTATTTTGGGCATTTGGCACTTGTTTAGAAGCGTTCTCTTATTGTCGTCCTGTTATTTCTGTTGATGGCACATTCATGCATGTAAGATATAAAGGGGTTATACTTATTGCCATGGGTGTTGATGCGAATGATTGTATACTTTCTCTCGCATTTGCTATTGTTGAAAAGGAGGACTACCGCAATTGGTGTTGGTTTCTACATCTTCTTTGCAAACATGTTATTAAGGGTCGTAGTATTTGCTTGATATCTGATCGACATGGTGGCATCCTTCAAACAGTTGGAGACAACAGTTCCTGGCCTCGAAATGTTGTTCACAGATGGTGCATGTTGCATTTGCGAGCTAATTTTCTTAAAGCTCACAAGGGTGTTGGATTAAAAGATCTTTTCTGGAGAGCTGCTAGCACCACCCAAGACAAAAAGTTGAAATGTTATTTGAGGCAGATTCGTATAATCAACCTTGAGGCGGTTAAATGGTTTGACTACTTGGATGCTCATAAGTGGACAATGGCTGATGATGGTGGATATAGGTACGGCATTAGGACTACCAATTTGTCTGAAGTTTTTAATGGTGTAATGAAAGGAGCTCGGGGGATGCCTGTTTCAGCAATTGTTGAGACCTCCTTCTACAGGTGTGTGTCATACTTTCAAGATAGACTCAGTAAAGCAATCCGGGCTTTAGGGGGAGATCCTAGTATCCCACAGGTAAATGCCACCTTAAAATTCAGTCAGAGGGTCGATAATAGATACCGGTATAACTTGAGAAAGGCAGGGTATCATCAAGTTAGAAGGTTTAACGACACGCCAGCGGGTGTTTATCAAGTGACAACTAGAGTACGAGGTGACAAAGGTGGACACATTCAAGTTGTGGGATTGGGTGCTGGAAAATGCACTTGTGGCAAATGGACCCAATTTCATTACCCATGTTCGCATGTTCTTGCATGTTTCAAAACGCAAAACGTTGATGGTTTGAAATATATTGATTATTTTTACAGCCTTGACTCGTACTACAAGACGTTGTGAATACCCCGTCCCGATGCAACGCGCATTCGGAAGTTTCAAATAATTAATCATAAAAATGTTGGACCGAAATGGGATATTCATTTAGTGACACTCGCTTTAAACCATATTAAAATATTAGTTTAATTTTGAGAGTCGCCACGCCACTTTGATATAGCCCAAAGCTTTGAAAAAAAGGCTAAACAGTTAATTGGGTTCGGGGGTCAAGTTACAACAGAAGAAGAAACGCTATCACTCCTATTGCCCGACGGATCGGTCTTTCTAGCATGTGGGGTGTTGGTTGTGTGCGGTGTTTACGGGAATAGATAGAAGAAACGGGATCATGCATAAGGAGGAGGGGAGAGAAAGAATTAATTGATGATCACACCCTAGAACCTTTGAGTTAGGCCCTCGGAAGGTGCACTAATCAATGTTCATCCTTGGGGAATTGTTGATCATGGGATAATTATAACTAAGGTGGAAGGAAAGAAATAGTTCCTAGATCCATTGGGTTTCTTAGGGCGAAACCTTAGATCATCCTCGGCTATGAATGATATATTAAAATAACCCTAAATCTAGCATATATGGTATAAGCAAGAGATAAAGCAATTAAAATATACTAAGCATGCAAGCAATAATAATAAAGACAATAATAAAGAACAAGAATATTAAAAAGAGAGTCTTACCAATTGCAGCAAGACTTGGAGTCGAATCTTGGTGATTCGAGAGGAAAAGAAGAACTAAAGGTTAAAGCAAGTACGGCTTGCTTCTCCCGGAGAAATTGTGTTGAGAATATGGGGAGCCGGGCACCCCTATTTATAATACCTCGGTACCTGGGCTGGGCTTCTAAAGGGTCGATCGGCTCTAGAATAGAAAGGTCGATCGGCTCTAAAATAAAGGGTCGATCGGCCAATGCACGGGCAAAGGGCCGATCGGCTCTTCCAACTGGCGTCCTTTCCAAGGCGCGGTGACGGCGCGGTACGGAAGAATTAATGAATCTTTTTAGGGTTAGGGTTTTTATTAATTAACCGGGCCAGGTATTTGGACTACCTTTTTTCGGACCGGGTACTAACAGTAGCCCCTCGGCGACGCTTCTTGTAAGACAAGTGGGGTCGACGATAAAAGAATAGGATCCGTCCTGAAAAAAGGGATTTCAGGAGGTAAGGAAAGTGATTTTGCGAATGTGAGGTTGGGACTCGATCTGAGTCGCAAAAAGATGACCAGGTAGGTCAAGCGGCTGGACCCACGTCGGGCTACCTACGTATCCCTAAAAAAGGAATCAAGCCAAGTCGTAGTTCAAAAGAGTGGGCGTTTTTAATACCCGAGAATGGCGGATGTGTGGCGTCAAGGATACGTGACTGCACGGGAGTCACCAAAAGATTTGTGAAAATTTGACTTCTGCGGGAGTCGCCCCTTGCGAAAAATTTGACCTCTGCGGGAGTCACCCCTTGTGAAAAATTTGACCTCTGCGGGAGTCACCCCTTGTGAAAAATTTGACCTCTGCGGGAGTCACCCCTTGTGAAAAATTTGACCTCTGCGGGAGTCACCCCTTGTGAAAAATTTGACCTCTGCGGGAGTCACCCCTTGTGAAAAATTTGACCTCTGCGGGAGTCACCCCTTGTGAAAAATTATTAATTTGAACAAAAACTGGATTTATGAAATAGATTAAATTAAGGAAATTCAAGCAGTGTAGTCTTGAAATTTTCTTTTGAAAATATGTGGAAAGGAAATTCAAGCAGTGTAGTCTTGAAATTTTCTTTTTGAAAATATGTGGAAAAAACTGTTGTGGGAATAAAAAACTAAGCATTTGACTTTTTGCGGGAGTCACCCCGAAAAAATATTAATATAAACCAAAAATTTGGAATTTATGAAATAAATAAAAAATAAAAAAGAGGAATTATTTAAAAAGGGGTTTTTTTTTTAAAAAAAACGGCTACATTTTTTGAAAATAGGGGAATTTTGAAAATGGGGGTTTGTTTTTTTTTAAAAAAGGGGAAGAATTTTTTGAAAAGGGGAAGAATTCCTCGGGAAGGAGGAGAGTTAAATTACCAGTCAACTCCCTCGGCCCAGGGAGGACACGCGTCGAGTGGGGAGATTGAAGGGCCGATCGGCCACATGCTGATTAGGTGGGGCCTTTTGGCGAGGATCGGGGTCACCAGGAGGAGATCCTGGCCGTTGGATCAGGCAGAGAAACACAAAAATGGGAGGGCCGATCGGCCCTTGACTCCCATTGGCTGAAAATTCGGCCGATCGGCCTTAAGAGCACGCCCTCTTCTTCTCCGACCCACATTCTTCTTCTTCCTCTGAAATTTTCTTCTTACGAGTTCTTGAAGGTATTTCGCCGGAAAACTCTTGATTTGTTGCTCTCTTTTGTGCCAATCTTGCCATGAATCCTCCAGATTGGGTCGATGATGTAATTTCCATGATGAATTGCCCGGATTATCAGTCGTTGGGTTCATACACCGGCGGCATGGGTGATCTTCATGGTTATGGTGGAGGAGTAGGGGCTAGTGGTCATGGTGCCGGGGGAAGCCACGGCTGCGGCGGTTTAGGGGTGGTTTTGGTGATATGGGTGGTGGTTTTGGTGGTGGCTATGGAGGTTATGGAGGTGGCAGCCATGGCGGCAGTGGTGGCGGTTATGGTGGTGCTGGCGGCGGCAGCCATGGTGGTGATGGCGGTGGGTATGGCGGCAACGGTGGTGGCAGCCACGGTGGTGATGGCGGGAATGGTGGTGGTGATGGCGGGAATGGTGGTGGTGATGATGATGAAGAGGAGGTGGATGTTGATGCCGGGGAGTGATCGGAGTGGCCGGCGGGAATGCCGAGGCTAGGAGGCGGCGAGCTTCGCGTAACTATCGGCCTTCGAGGCTGTTCTTTCTATTGCACAACCAGGCGGACTTTTATGCGGGCCTGAATTTTCATGGATCCACTGGTCTCCGATCCCGCGTCGGGATGAAGGTACAATTTATTTAACATAATAATTGAATACATGTGCAAAGTATTTTTATTTAAAATGCGAGTAATGACACATACTGTCTTTGTGTTTACTGCGAGATGAAGAAGATGAAGGGACGTAGTTCCCTTAAGGCGGTTGGTGAGCTGTGGGCGTTGTTGCCGGCCGGTGAGGGTGGTCCTCGCGAGATGGTGTGGAATTTGGGTTTGGGCCCCTTCTTTGATATGGTTGCGGCTGATGGGTCGGACCGGAAGTGTAATGCGGTGGTGAAGGTGTGTCGTGAGTTACGGTGGGACCACGACACATACTTTCCATACGAGTTGGGGTGAGGCTACGATCACTCCCTGCTTGACTTTGCCGTCCTCGCGGGTTGAGGTTTACGGATGTAGTGTTGCCTTTTGACGAGTCTTTACATTCGACAAGGCTCGTCGGATTGCTTGTTTGGTGCTAGCGTCGGCCCGGCGGGAATTTCGGTGTTGACGCGGGGAAGGCTGTACGAGCTTGTGGAGGCTGCCATTGATCGATCTGAGTCGGTCGGTATGGGACGGACGCACTTGTCAGGGATTCCTGCAGTATGGTTTATCGGTGGCTCTCTTTCCCAACTCGGGCCGGTGTGCCGATTCTCTTTATTGGGCGCCTTGTCCGACTTGGACTTAGTGCGGCATATTTCTTGGGGTGGGGCCGGCTTGGGCGAGGCTGCAGGGCCCTTGACTTTGTCTCGAGGTCAACACCTCTTCTTTCGATGCTTTCCACTTTGTCTTTGGAGTACGCTAACTCTTGTTATTATTACCTCTTTACTTATTACTTGTCTTTCCGTCTTTTGTAGCTATGCCTTTTACGTCTTTTGTAGGCTTGGGTTTATGAGATCTTCGGCGTTGCGCCGTTCACCCTACGGGACCGGACTCGGGATGTGCCCGTCTGCGATCTTGGAGGAAGGAGAACCGGGTTGAGGATATCCGAAGACGGTTCGGGAATCGATTTGAGAATTTGTGTTTGATGGTCCCAGTAGACTGAGCTTTACTCTTCCCTTGGACCCCAGAGGCTTACGAAATTTGTTGGTCTTTGTTCGAGACGTTCTTGCTTCCCGCCGGCTGCTGGTTGGATTGCTTGCCGACGAGATGTATGCGGGCGAGCGAGTGTCGAGACGACATCATTCTTGGGCTCCTCTTTATGCGCCACAGCATCCTCCCAAGAATATGTGGTATCCGGACCGGCTGCCGAGGAGGATGGAGTATTTATATGGGGTCCCTGCTCATCACTTCCGCCTTGACATGCCATACGTAGATTTCGTAGCTCTTTATCTGAGATCACCACGAGGTGGTGCGACGAGTCTTGCGGAGGCTCGAGAGCTTGGTATGGGGAGCGGGGATCCGGTTATTCTGAGCGGATGTTGCTCCACCTCTGAGATAGTAGATATGCCTCCCTTTCTGACCACTTCTATGTGCACATGGGCGACGGGGAGGTGCGAGTAGACTTGACACCCGCGAGAGGTGACGAGGTTGGGGGTGATCATCTTCCTCCCGGTGGCGGCGGGGTATGCCTTTTACCTTTCCTCTTTATATGCGATACTTATACTTTAGTTGTGATGTAACTCTCGCCCTTTGATTTTCGGGTCACTCGGGAGTCTTATGTGCGGTCGGTGAGGCACGGTAATGTGCTTGACCCGTCTGGCGAGGAGTGCTTTGTGGCGGCGCTTTCTTGCCAATCTCGGAGATCGGTAGATGTGGATCCGGCACGGTGGGAGACGGCGATCCCGGGGTGAGGGTAGCTCGACGTCAGGATTTTCTCGCGGCCGTGCCTCGACTTCCCGTAGGGAGTCATTAGGACTTTTATTTTTTATGTAGTACTGTTAGGAAAAAGTAGGAAGCGAGACTCTAGATTTTATCTTTGACTCATTTTGTATGCATCGATCTATGTACTAGTTTATGGATTATATATAAAAGTTAATCTTTTCCATTTATGTACATTTCTATTTGGATGTTATCTATTTTTGTACACTGCATTGGACAAAATGAGGACAAATAAAATAAAATAAAGTAAAGTAAAGTAAAAAATTTGAAAATAGAAGCTAATAGTAAAAATAAAGAATGAAGATAAAAATAAAATAAAATAAAAGAGCAAAAGGTGGGGCCTTGGAACTTGCTTTGCCATTGCGTTGAAGTTGGGGAATTAAAGGGTCGATCGGCCCAAATATAAAGGTCCGATCGGCCCAATATAAGGTCCGATCGGCCTTATCTTTGAAAAGGCGGCGGTTGGTCTTCTGGAAGGGGCCGATCGGCCCTCAATCCTGCACGGATTCCCTTCTTGTCCTTTTCTGCCGGATTTTGACACCCAAAACCTATAAATAATCCTTTGTCGGCCGTCGTTTGTAAAACACAACTCTCTCTTCTTTTCCTCTGCTTGTTGCTATCTTTTTCTTTCTACAATGAATTCTCATCCCTCTGTTTTGATGGAGAAGCAAAACAATTTTGAGAGTGATTTGGCCGTTTGGGTATCAAGGTACCTCGTTCCGTCCGTCATGCTTTTGATAAACGTTTTGGGGTGAAGTGTGTTTGGTCCCTTTTGCCCATGCATCCCAATTGGAATCTTTTACATCTTGCCATTTGCCTTTTGGGATGAATCCAATCATGTTTTCAACTTCTCTTACAACGAGATTACACCGCCTACGAGGATTTTCTTGCTTTGTGTGGAGGGGATGATGTTAGTTTGATAGCGGTTCCACGGGATAGAGTTCCGTTGGTGACAAGGGTGGCCAAATTTCTGCACCTCCCTACGAGTTTGTGGCTAGAGGTTTGGTTGAAGGTGTAGACATAGATATACGTGATTTGCCGGGGAGATTTGCTCATGGTGATGACTTCGACTCGAGATTTTGCCTTGGATTGCACGGCCCTCTGCTTATTTTCCAAGGTTACATTTTCTCCTTATGTGGGTGTAGCTACCGGTGGATGCTTGGATATGGTTGATCGAGGCCCGTTCGGGGAGGAGCATTATTCCGGTTCTCTTGGGCGAGACGCTTCACGGTATATCACGAGATAGCTAGGGGTGCTCCGCTTATGACTAGGGGCGGTGCCAAATTGCCGACCTCGTGGCTCGAGGATCGACTTTTTGTTCTAGAGATTCCCCCTTCGAGTGTTAGGCCTTGGTTTCATGGTTGTAGGAGGAAGATTGATCCGCTTTCCAACTTGTCGAACGGGAGTGGAAGATGTATTTGGCGGAGGTGGATGCGTAGGATTCATTGGCGAGTACGGCATTGGGGCCTTTCTTTCATTCGGAGCCTTCGGCTTGGGCAATGCGATTCGTGTACCGGCTTTTGAGACTACCACCTTTTATTATGCGGAGCGGGTACTTCGGCAATATGGCATGGAGCGAGTCCGTCCTCCAACTTGGGGCACTTACGAGTTTGATGATTACGCGAAAGTCCTTCCCGATGGACGTTGGTGTTTCGGTTTTGATGGTAAGCTTATGGAGTTCTCATGGGATGCCACGAGTCTATCTTGCGCAGCGGACCACTTAGCACTCATTTGTCGCATGCTTATCGACATGGTATGAAGAAAACTTGGGACCGATGAGGAGACTTTGTATGACTTGAGACGGAGATTGGTTCCTAACATATCTTGAGCCGTTTTCTCGAGAGACAAGGAGGCTTTGGGGATTTCTCTAGACACGGTGGAGGAGAATCCTCCCAAGAGGATGGAGCGGAAGTTGAAGGAGTAAGGCGATCGAGGAGGTTCCCCATTGAAGAAGAAGTATTTGCCTTATTTTAAGAGAGAAGAGTAAGAAGAAACCGACTCGACGAGCTGCCAAGAAGAAGAAGGATGGAGATGAGGGGCCTAGTGCCAAGGAATAGACCTTATATGTCCGAGTATCCACCCACAGTCATATGCAGACACATTAGTTATTTATTTTGTCTTTTAATTTTTTAGTTTCTTTGCAAGTTATTTAGTCATTAGTATAGTCGAGCTTAGACTCATCAAATAAGTGTAATCGAGCATTGATTGTGGGAATGAAAAAAAGTTTATTGCTTTAGTAAAAACAGATTGGATTTTTATTTATTTTTGGACCGCGCCGATTAAGGCTGCCTACGTTCCCCTTTTACAATGAGAACCAAGGGGCTCAGGTCGTCGTAGTTCATTTTCATCAAGCTACTATTTTTAGAAAGGGAAGATAGAAGCGGGACAATTTTTATTTTATTTTTGCTCTAACTTTTGCCTAGACCGCCCTTTACGGGTTTTCAATCTAGCGAGCTTTTGAACGCACCCTTTCTTTTGTTGCTAGACCGCCCTTTGCGGGTTTTCAATCTAGCGGGCTTCTTTTTTTTGCGTTTTATTTCTTTTTTTTTTTTTATTATTTAGAGGGGGGAGGAAGAGCTTAATTATAGTAGCGTCTGAGCTTGCTGAGGTTGGTGGGCTCCTTGAATTCGTTGCCATCCAAATCTGCCATTTTAACTGCTCCACCCAAAAATATCTTCTTGATCACATACGGGCCGGTCCATGTAGGGGCCCACTTCCCTAGAGGATTGAACTTGTTGGGAAGTTCTTTGCTTGAAAACCAAATCACCTTCCTTAATGTCTAAGGGCTGCACCTTTTTGTTGAAAGCCCTTCTTTGTCCGTCTTTGATAGGCTCGGATGTGTTCCATGGCTTTGAGCCTACGCTCGTCAAGTGTGGCCAAGCGATCATATCGGGCTGCGGAGCCATTCAACCACGCTGCTTGATTTTCTAATAAGATCCTCAAAGACGGGACTTCCCGACTCAGCGGAATCTTGCCTCCATCCCGTATGTCGAGCAAAAGGAGTTTCGCACATGTGGCGTACGAGACGGAAGTTCTATATCCCCAAAGTGCCAATGGTAGTTTCTCGGGCCGGTCCCTACCTCGAATTCTTTGTCTTTACGATTATACGCTCAATCGTCTTGTTAGGCTGCTTATTGCTCCATTGGTGCGAGGCCTATAAGGGGAAGACTTGTGCTTAGGGTGATCTTGAACTGCGCGATGTCTGTCACAATCTCCGCCGAAGTGGGACCCGTTGTCGAGATAATCTCATTTGGTACTCCATATACTGCACATGATGTCTTCCTTAATGAAGCTGTGCCACCTTTTTGGAAGTCGACACCTTGTAAGATTTTGCCTCGATCCACTTGGTGAAGTAATCCCTGCTACTAATACAAAACAATGCCCATTGCTTCCGGCGGTGTAATCTTGCCAATCACATCAATCCCCCATGTCGCAAATGGCGAGGGTTACCATGCTATACAACTCGTGAGGGGGTACATGGTTGAGTGGAACACATTTGGCATTTGGGACATTTCCGCACAAAGCTGGATGCGGTCGGCTTCTATAGTGACCCAATAATAACCCAGCCGTGTGATTTTACGTCTCAACATTCTGGCATTCATGTGTGGACCGCATAAGCCGTCGTGTACTTCTTCCATGATCACTTACGCTCGTTTCGCGTCTACACGAGTAACGAGGAGACCATCGTAGTGTCTTTTGTACAACATATCATCTAGTAGAACAAAGCTGTCAGGCCAATCGCTTCAATGCACTGCAAACTTTTGGCTTTCACGTCACCTAGAAAAGACACATCGCCGCTTCTTGAGATACTCATAGATTTGTGCGTACCACGGATCCTTATTCTCCTCGATGTCGGCTTGAATCTCGCGGCGGTAGGCTTCGTAGCGATAAGCGGGATTCTCTCTTCGGCCAACTACGAACGGTTTACAGAGACATTCCGTGAGGGATCTCGACCAAAGAAGCCGGTGTAGCTAAAGCGTCGGCAAATCTATTTACGTCTCTGGGTAGATAATGGAATGTCCCTTCCTTAAATTGCTTGACTAGCTCTTCCATATGAGTCGTGAATCTTTGTTGCAAGTAGGGATCAACGGTCTTCCACTTCTTAGACGTCGATTGATAATTAAAGGCGAGTCTCCATATACCTCCAACTCCTTTACATTACGCTCCAAGTGCTTCTAAACCGGCTATGCATGCCTCGTATTCAGCCGCGTTATTGGTGGTTGTAAAATTCAGCTTGATGGCGATGGGGGTGTGCTCATCTTTGGGATCGACCAAAAGGATTCCTACTCCACTGCCCCTCTTGTTCGCGGCTCCATCAAAGAATAGTTGCCATCTCTCTTCCGTATCAATGTTAAAAATCCCCTCGTCTGGAAATTCCGGTTCAAGCCCCTGTTCTTCTGTACTTGGAAACTCTGCTAAATGATCCGCCATGGCTCTCCCTTTAACTGCTTTTCTCGGCACATAGGTGATATCAAATTCCCCCAGAAATACCGACCACTTGGCTAATCTCATGGACAGAGAAGGTTTGTCAAACAAATACTTAATTGGATCCCATCTTCGACACTAGCAGAATCGGATGCGCTGCCAAGTAATGCTTGAGCTTATTAACCACCCAAACTAGTCCGGTACAGGTCTTTTCCAATGCTGAGTAGTTTAGCTCACTCCCTTGCAACTTTCGACTAACAAAGTAAACGGCGTTCTCCACCCGAGAGTCCTTGGCTTCTTGTGCCAGCATAGCCCCAACGGCTGTATCAGTTACTGTTAGGTACAATAGCAACGGTTTTTCCGAATGTGGGGGGCGAAGGATAGGGGGATTGACCAGGTATCTCTTGATTTCCTCAAAGGCTTCTTGACACTTCCAGTCCCAATCTATACTTGCGGTCTTCTTCATCAGTCTGAAAATTGGTTCACACATAGTGGTCAATTGATTAATGAAGCGGGCGATGTGCTTTATGTACCGTCCCATGAATCCCTTAACTTCCTTTTCTGTGCGTGGTGGCTTCATCTCCATGATGGCTTGAATTTTCCTTGGATCTGCCTCAATCCCTCGTTCGGTGACCATGTAGCCCAGGACCTTTCCTCGAATAACCCCAAATGTACACTTGGCAGGATTCAGACGCATTGCGTGCTCACGCAGCCTGTCGAAGAACTTCCTCAAATCAATGAAATGCTGACCGTCTGACCCCTTGGAATGAATGATCATATCGTCGACATACACCTCAATCTCCTTATGTATCATGTCATGGAATAATGCTGTGACCGCTCTCTGGTATGTAGCCCCTGCATTTTTCAATCCGAATGGCATTACAGTGTAACAGTATGTTCCCCATGGCGTAGTGAAAGCCGTCTTCTCTTGGTCCGCCTCCGCCATCTTAATCTGATTATATCCTGCGAAACCATCTACAAAAGACTTGACCTCGTAGTTAGCAGTGGCGTCTACTAGCATATCGATATTGGGCAGCGGGAAGTCGTCCTTCGGGCTAGCCTTGTTGAGATCTCGGAAGTCAACACAAACTCTAACCTTGCCATTCGATTTACTGACTGTCACAATATTAGATAACCACGTCGGATACTCAATAACTCTGATAAAACCCACTCGGAGGAGCTTCTCTATCTCTTCTTTAACTTGCAGAGACCATTCTGGCTTAATGCGACGCAATTTACGTTTGCGACCAGGGCTTGGCGTACGGTGCTAAGCGGTGATACGTGCTCCCTTTATCGAGTTATCCGGCCCGGCATATCCTTGTATGACCATGCGAACACATCCGAATACTCCTTAAGCAGCTCAATCAACGCTTCCCTTTCAGTCCCTTCGAAGAAGCTTCCAATCTGTGTCTCCCTCGGCTCTTCTTCCGTTCCCAAATTAATACATGATAACACCTCATCGGCAGCTTGGGCCCGACCTTCCTTTTGATTGATAACTTGCTTAGAAACTTCTTTTATGTATTCATTGTTTAGTGTGTCCGCTTCTTCTAATGAGTCATTATTAACTAAGTTAATTTGATTAAGTTGAGCATTATTTTTAGTTAATTTATCATTAAGAAGATTGGCTATGAGGGGATACTCAGAAAGATCTAGATTTTCATTCATAGCGAAAGGGAAAACAACATTTGCAACTAACTCATAGTCTTCGACGTGAGGTCAGAGACTTGGAAGACGACTCAAACTCAAAAGAAAACACATCGAGACTCAAACAAAACAGATGACTGCGAAGAAACAATGAGAGGACTTGAGGGGAATCGGGGAGACTCGACGGGAGGAGGCATCGGCCCGGTTCTTCAACCATGTATTCCTTCGTGGCTACGGGTCCGCCAAATACGCACCAATTCTTGACTTTCCAACCATAGGTGTCACCAACGTCCTTGGATCCGTATCATCTGCTTTCTGCCCCAATGACTGCAACCATATCATCTTCTATATTGATTCCCCAAATCTTTGCGGCGAGTTCGACCATCCCATTCTTACGCATCCTCTGAAGCTGCAATGTTTTCAACCATCGGCTCATCCAAAGATACACGCCTAACTGAGTCGGCCAACCCATCTTCGGTCTTGATGACGTACCGGCTACGGGTGTGACAACCTTGCCTCTCTTCGGCGTGGATCCATGAGAACCGTCTTCGGCTTCGACCTATCAACACGTATCCCTGAAAATTTCGAAACCTTTCTGAAGCCTGCCTGTATGATCAAACCATGGCTCACTAAACTCCATGCAAGAGAATTCTTCGCCCTCCTTGACAAAGTAGCTGTTGAGGAAAGAGCGGTATGGCCTCATCTCTCTCATTTGTTGGTAGGGCGGCTTCACCCTTTTGATGTATTCAATTCTTTCCATCTCGGCTTTATCTTCGGGAGTAAGGACGTGGCTTAGACCTTGGTGGTTGCGATGATCAATAGCCTCCACTATTTTCGTGGGTCCTTGGAGATGCACACGCGAGCCCGATCTGGTACAAATCCCATGTTTCTCATCATTCTTATAGCTGGCCGTACTACATCGATGTCTTTGTGAGATCTACCGCGCAAACTTGTGCTTGTGCTATTAGGCGAAAACCGGCTGAACATAGAACTACCCTCTTCGTCTTTGAATCTGTAGGACCGGCTTTCCCCGGTGCTTGTTTCCTTGAGATGTTACCGGTCGCTGTAAATGGCTTGTCACTTGATCGCCTTTGGAGATTTCACACATTGATGCAATGAGGAAGGGACTCCATTCATCGATGCAACCATGGCCTACCCGGCGGCATGGTGAAGGTGGAAGGTATGTCTATTGACTTTGAAACTACGGCAATCATAGTAGTGGTCCCGCAAGTAAGGGGGCAAGCGATTATTCCCAACACCGACCAGAAGCTAGTAGAGATCGTATCCCTCGCACGGAATGAAGCTGGAAGGTCTCAAATGCTGTAGGACTTAGATCAGGGACGTCCGGCGTCAATCACTGGAAGCGGTATGTTCCTGCACCTTGAGAACCGTTGTACATATAAAAATGCGTGGCAACCTCTTTTCCCGGGTTGACTTCAATAGTGATGTGCGGTGGTTCATTATGATCCGATCCAAACTCCGGCATGTCCAACTTTACGAAAATGATAATGATATTCCCAAAGTGTATGTTGCTTAGAGTCATCTGCGTTACATCTTACGGCTTTGTATCGAGAGCGGCACCAAAAGTCGCGGACAAGGAATTACGTTCCAATTTATCATCCTATGGGCATATGAGGGGACGTTAGCAAGGACCATAAGAGATATATTGGCTTGAGTTAGCTTCAGGCTGCGTGAGAGATAGGAGTCTTCTTTATGCGGGGTTCGCTACTTCGGTTTTCGGACCAGACTTGCCTTCTTCGCCCCTTTATGCTTACGGTTGATACACTTTTCCGGGACCTCGTGAGTAGACTAACCCCATTCTTCTCCATATCGAGACACTTACTGCGTGAATTTCCAGCCAACGAGGAGAGGGTTTAGGACTCTCTTCCACATAACCACCATTTAACGAGGCAACTTCTCTAGAGCCCGAGTTCCTCGAAAAGACGACATATAACAAGAAAATTCTTTATAAATTGAACTCAAATTACAAAGCGACAGTAGCCTTGTGCCTCATTTGTCGAGTCACAGCGGACTCGGCCCCGGATCGAGTGAGGTCTTTCTCACACCATAAGCAATATCACTACCAAGCTATCTTACTAGGATTTTCTACCTTCCGTTCATTGAACAGGCCCTACGCACGGCTCTTTTCAAAGCAAAACCGGCTATACTCGGAGGATTTTTCGCACGAGTGATCACTTTCGACAACGGCGAGAATACATCTTACGTCGACGGCCCAGTTTCTCAAAAAGCATCTTCCATCTACACCAAAGTAGTAAAATTACCTTCCACCATGTGGATCCTATTGTTAGGAAGAGGATTTCCCACAACATTTGGAGACTTTGGCTTCTCCGCCCTTGCCTTGTCGAATCAAGTCTTGCACTAACCGTTTGAATTGAATG